>JAAWXA010000199.1:0-48322 GCA_038090715.1 Florisuga fusca
GGCCAAGGGGCAAGACCTCCTTAGCTACCCTTGGATTTTCTTTGCACGGTGGCCCTCACCTAGAGGACCTCCTTTCTCTCTTCCAATGTATTAAAGTTCTGCTGCATCCCAGCCTTGGCCTCTGTGTGGTCCTTCTCTCTCCAGACATTCTTCCCAGCTGCCAAAGAGAAATTTTTTACTGGGGAGATCTTTCAGGCACAGCAGAAAGCCATCTGCATTGGCAGAGCAAAGAGCACATGGCTCGTTTCAAGAGAGTGTCCCTTGAAAGTGAGGGAGACGTCCCTGGCTGTAGACGAGCCAGCAGACCTCAGGCCCTAACTTTTTTTGAACCTGCACCCAGATATTCCCCTCAGCATTTTGACCAGTCCTGCAGATACTTGGGAGATCAATGTTTGTCCATCTCCCCACCTGCACTGGAGGCTGGCAGTGGCACTGAGAGTTGGTTCTATATCTATCAGCACTTTTGAGTACTCCCTGCCCAACAGGTCTTAATTCAGGAGTTTTTTGTTCTTCTGGCTGTGCCTCACAGGCCCCTTCACGTTTTACAAAGAAAATCATTAGATGGAGAATGCAGTTCATCATATTGTCATTGTAGTAGGTGGCTCCCTGCAGAGGGGACCACAGGGCCTGATACGCAGACCAAACCCACTTCATAGGGAGGTCTGCTGAGTCCCTGGTGCCCAGGTAAAGGATGTTGTAGGCAAATTTTTCTCCTTTGTCTGGCCTTCAGGTTATTACCCATTTCTGCTCTGAGGTGGGTAGTGGTACAATAATGAGAGGCACACACTCAATTAGAAGAGATTTCAGTGCCTTGGGACAACTGGTAAAGGTATCAGGAACTCAAGTTGTGTTCTCCATCTCTCTGACATGAACAATGGATAAGGGAATATATAGGAAGAGCCAACAGGTCAATTCATGGCTCCAGGACTGGTGTTGTTGACAGGGCTTTGGGCTCTATGATTGTGGCTTGGTATACCAAGCACCAGAGCTAAGAGAAAATAATGGGATGCATTTGTCATAGAGGGGGAAAAGAATTCTGGGACAGTAGTTGGCAGGGCTCATTGATAGAGCTTTAAAGATTTAAAGGGGGAAGTGTTAATCTCACACTTGCCTGTAACAAAAAGTGGGACAGCACATCAGGGGCAGAAGGATGGCGTGCTATAGTAAGGGCTCTCAACTTGTTGCCCTGAGGCAAGCCAGGGAGGATGCACCAAGGGACCCCAAAGGAATCAAGGGGGATTCGCCTCAGAGGGTGACATGGCCATCCCAGCTGAAGTGTCCCTGCACCAATGCATGCAGCTTGGGCAACAAACAGGATTAAGAGCCACTGTGTTTCTGGAAAGCTATGATATAGTGGCTATTACTGAAACTTGGTGGGATGATTCCCATGACTGGGATGTAGGGATGGTTGGGTTCAGGCTCGTTCATGTTTCCCATCAGTGCTGAGATGATGGGGTAGTGGGTTGTGGGGCACCATAGTAAGTTGAGCTTTCCAGGATAGCATGACCCACTGTTTCCACAGATGTTATACAACAGACTCAAGTCATTGGCTCACTTCTGTTGTTCGTATTCACATCACTGCATCTGGCCCACTTTTGTTGTTCACATCTCCTGAGTTCATGGTAAAGGTTCTATGGCTTCAGTAGTAATGACCACAATGAGGTATTCTNGCAACCGCTACTGTGGCAGGATTTGCTAAAGCTGACACCAGCGGCACTGCAGGAGGGCCCCCAGGAACCAACAAGATGCTAATGGACTGAGCACGGAGATCCCGGCCCTGGCTGTCAGCGGGGCTGAACATCCACGACTCCACTTGCAAAGGAAGGCAGGAAGAGGTGCTCCTGGGCCCCCTGAAAACATGGCCCTTGTCTAAGTTGCCTGTTTCTCTCTCCCTTTTCTCTCTTGTCTTCTGCTCCCCTGGCTGCGAGCACCTGCTGAGCCCTATCAGAAGAAGGACCTGCTGCGCCTTTCCCTCTCGGGGGCAGGCAGGCAGGAAGTCCAGCAGACACCCAGTGCAAACTCCAGCCTGGCCAAGGGGCAAGACCTCCTTAGCTACCCTTGGATTTTCTTTGCACGGTGGCCCTCACCTAGAGGACCTCCTTTCTCTCTTCCAATGTATTAAAGTTCTGCTGCATCCCAGCCTTGGCCTCTGTGTGGTCCTTCTCTCTCCAGACATTCTTCCCAGCTGCCAAAGAGAAATTTTTTACTGGGGAGATCTTTCAGGCACAGCAGAAAGCCATCTGCATTGGCAGAGCAAAGAGCACATGGCTCGTTTCAAGAGAGTGTCCCTTGAAAGTGAGGGAGACGTCCCTGGCTGTAGACGAGCCAGCAGACCTCAGGCCCTAACTTTTTTTGAACCTGCACCCAGATATTCCCCTCAGCATTTTGACCAGTCCTGCAGATACTTGGGAGATCAATGTTTGTCCATCTCCCCACCTGCACTGGAGGCTGGCAGTGGCACTGAGAGTTGGTTCTATATCTATCAGCACTTTTGAGTACTCCCTGCCCAACAGGTCTTAATTCAGGAGTTTTTTGTTCTTCTGGCTGTGCCTCACAGGCCCCTTCACGTTTTACAAAGAAAATCATTAGATGGAGAATGCAGTTCATCATATTGTCATTGTAGTAGGTGGCTCCCTGCAGAGGGGACCACAGGGCCTGATACGCAGACCAAACCCACTTCATAGGGAGGTCTGCTGAGTCCCTGGTGCCCAGGTAAAGGATGTTGTAGGCAAATTTTTCTCCTTTGTCTGGCCTTCAGGTTATTACCCATTTCTGCTCTGAGGTGGGTAGTGGTACAATAATGAGAGGCACACACTCAATTAGAAGAGATTTCAGTGCCTTGGGACAACTGGTAAAGGTATCAGGAACTCAAGTTGTGTTCTCCATCTCTCTGACATGAACAATGGATAAGGGAATATATAGGAAGAGCCAACAGGTCAATTCATGGCTCCAGGACTGGTGTTGTTGACAGGGCTTTGGGCTCTATGATTGTGGCTTGGTATACCAAGCACCAGAGCTAAGAGAAAATAATGGGATGCATTTGTCATAGAGGGGGAAAAGAATTCTGGGACAGTAGTTGGCAGGGCTCATTGATAGAGCTTTAAAGATTTAAAGGGGGAAGTGTTAATCTCACACTTGCCTGTAACAAAAAGTGGGACAGCACATCAGGGGCAGAAGGATGGCGTGCTATAGTAAGGGCTCTCAACTTGTTGCCCTGAGGCAAGCCAGGGAGGATGCACCAAGGGACCCCAAAGGAATCAAGGGGGATTCGCCTCAGAGGGTGACATGGCCATCCCAGCTGAAGTGTCCCTGCACCAATGCATGCAGCTTGGGCAACAAACAGGATTAAGAGCCACTGTGTTTCTGGAAAGCTATGATATAGTGGCTATTACTGAAACTTGGTGGGATGATTCCCATGACTGGGATGTAGGGATGGTTGGGTTCAGGCTCGTTCATGTTTCCCATCAGTGCTGAGATGATGGGGTAGTGGGTTGTGGGGCACCATAGTAAGTTGAGCTTTCCAGGATAGCATGACCCACTTTTTCCACAGATGTTATACAACAGACTCAAGTCATTGGCTCACTTCTGTTGTTCGTATTCACATCACTGCATCTGGCTCACTTTGTGTGGCCCTGGGGAGCCTGAGGCCCAGCAGAGGGGCCAGCTTTATTTTCTAAGTTTGGCTGAGGAAGTGCTTTAACCACCAGGTGTTGCGAGCAGGAAGGCAGAGGTGTGGAATTTTGTCTTTTAATTGGATTTGTTTAATATTACTAGAAAATATCTCAAATATCTAATGTTTGATTGAATGACCCAGAGTCATACCAGGATATACTCTCTTTGGTATGGACTTTTCAACAGCCACTTCCCAGTGTCCTGCTTCCACCTGGACTCATCCACAGGTCCTGGTTCCTTCGACTCAAGGGCAAGAGGGTACCCAGTAGCAGAGCAATGGAGATGCCATGAGGGGAAGGCCTGATGGTCCCTGGTGTGCCTGAGCTCCTATTTCAAAACACAACAGTGTCTTCAGGAGTTTCTTACCAGCATCCATGGGACTGTTGGTGTGTCAGGACTGCCAGCATTTTAATCATCCCCTTGAGTTGAAGGAGGAGATCTAAAAAATATCCTTCCAGCATCATTCTTGAATGGATAGAATACCTCATTGTGGTCATTACTACTGAAGCCATAGAACCTTTACCATGAACTCAGGAGATGTGAACAACAAAAGTGGGCCAGATGCAGTGATGTGAATACGAACAACAGAAGTGAGCCAATGACTTGAGTCTGTTGTATAACATCTGTGGAAACAGTGGGTCATGCTATCCTGGAAAGCTCAACTTACTATGGTGCCCCACAACCCACTACCCCATCATCTCAGCACTGATGGGAAACCGAAAGAATGTTGCAAAACTGAAAATTCTTGCATGGATTTGAAGTGAGCATACATTTTGGGTTTCCAAAGATTGTACACCATAGCTCTCAAGGTTCACTAGGTGGTGATCTAGTGCCTTAGGTCCTGGGAACTGGTGGGCTTGAATTTTGGGTGATGAATCACTATCATAACAGTAAAACCAGTCTCAATCTGCCGAATTCAAATTAAGAGAAAAGAAATATGCTTCTGGCCCTGCAACGGCTTCTAAATTAACTGAATGAAACATTCTTTGGACTCAACCTTACTTTTCCAAGGTTGATGACTTTCTGTTGTGCCTGAAAGATCTCCCCAGTGTAACAACACTTTCTCTTTGGCAGCTGGGAAGAATGTCTGGAGAGAGAAGGACCACACAGAGGCCAAGGCTGGGATGCAGCAGAACTTTAATACATTGGAAGAGAGAAAGGAGGTCCTCTAGGTGAGGGCCACCGTGCAAAGAAAATCCAAGGGTAGCTAAGGAGGTCTTGCCCCTTGGCCAGGCTGGAGTTTGCACTGGGTGTCTGCTGGACTTCCTGCCTGCCTGCCCCCGAGAGGGAAAGGCGCAGCAGGTCCTTCTTCTGATAGGGCTCAGCAGGTGCTCGCAGCCAGGGGAGCAGAAGACAAGAGAGAAAAGGGAGAGAGAAACAGGCAACTTAGACAAGGGCCATGTTTTCAGGGGGCCCAGGAGCACCTCTTCCTGCCTTCCTTTGCAAGTGGAGTCGTGGATGTTCAGCCCCGCTGACAGCCAGGGCCGGGATCTCCGTGCTCAGTCCATTAGCATCTTGTTGGTTCCTGGGGGCCCTCCTGCAGTGCCGCTGGTGTCAGCTTTAGCAAATCCTGCCACAGTAGCGGTTGCTGAAGCAGGAGAGGTCACAGCAGCCAGAGTTGATGGGCACTCCATTACAGCTGAGGATGCTGCCAACAGCAGCAGAGGTGGAGGATCCCACAACAGTGTTCTGTGGGAAGGAGCTGAGGATGGGTCCGGGCAGGGTCACCACCACAGGGGAGGGCTCAATGACAACAGTGGAGCTCTGGCACTGCCTGACACAGGGCTCATTGCAGCTGTTGGCCAGCGGGGTCGGGCCACAGGGCTGGCCGCAGGGCAAGCAGGGCTGGCAGCAGGGCTGGCAGGACATGTTGTGAGGCTGGAGGTGCACCTGGGAGAGAAGGCAGTGAGCAGGAATGGAGGGACGTGAGGAGCAACCTGTGCACCCACCACCAGGGACCCAAGGCACATCCTCAGAAGGGAGCTGGAGGCTGTGCAGGGAGGCCCACAGGCCCCTTGCTCATCTATCTCCCTGGGCACCATGCAGCAAAGAGGTCCATGCCCAGGAAAGCTCTTTCCTCCCCAAGAGCCCAAGAGTCCCCTCAGCCCACACCCAGACCTTCTTTCACCACCCCGACCTTCTCTGCGCTTCCCCTCCCAGCACAGGCAGCCCCAAGGCCCAGGATACAACAGAGCTTCCAACTCACTTGCTTCCAAAGGAGTAGAAGTGAAGTGGATGAGAGAGTGAGGAGCTGGGATGGCTTTTATACTGGTCCTGCACTGCCCCAGGTCCAGAGGAAGCCTCTGTGGCAGTAATAATTTTCTGAGAAGCTCATCTGAAATGCAAAACAACCCAGCTAATGACACGGGCTCTCTTTTGGTTTCCTGCACAGCTGCCTTCTCATTTTCTTATTTGGCTGCGCTCACTCCTCATTGAAGTCTCCATTTTAGTTCTGATTGGGAAGCCAAAGGATTCCTTGGGTGGGAGCTCATTGGTGCCAGCAAAGGATTATTCCCAAGTGCCAAGAGGTGTCTCGTGCATGCCTGGGGCACTCACGTGTGCCTCATTGATGCCCCATTACCATGAAGGGCTCTGCTTCTCCCAGATGTAAAATCCCCTCTTCCGTGGCAAACGTCTCTGCTGAACAGTGTTCTGCATCCCCTTTCTCCCACCTTCCAATCTCTCTCTGATGGTGACAGGGCACTGCCTCAACAGTTACGTGGTCATTGCTGCTACTATTAAATATTTATTTTTCAAACATGTCACTATGGAGGCTTTTTCTGTGCCGATTGAGCATTGTGTAACACTTTAATTTTTTTCTGGTGGCTGTCTTTCCTCACCAACACCATCAGTGTTTCCAGAGCCTGGCGTGACAAGAGGTTTCCATCTGTGTCATTAGAAATATCCACAGTTGTTCATGTTCTTTCTTACTTCCCCTTGTGTGCAAGGACATTCAACATAGACATGCGGAAAAATTCTTCATTACATTTTTAGCATTGGTCATGATGCTTCATCTCAAGGAGGTGGCCAGGGACACAGCTCTCACAGCCATCTCCAGCAGGGCTAAAGGCTTCTTGGAGGTCTTCTCTTGCCTCTCAGAACACAAGAAGTGACAGAGCAGCATCTGTGGCAGAGAAGCACGCCGAGCAGTGCTGCTCTCCTCCAACATGATGACTGCACAGACAATCTCTACCTCAGCTTCTCCACACAGCACTTCTTGGGATGTTCCCTTCAGCTTCTTTCTTCCCAGGTCTTTCTTCTCACATGGCAATACTGTTTGTATTTCTAACGAAGGAGGAGAGGCAACACCCTGGGAACAGGAGAAAGGTTATCAGTTGTCCTGGTTTGGGCCAGGATGAAGGTAATTTTCTGTCTTGTACTTTTGCGTTCAGCTAAGTCAGGGTCTGCTTATGGGACTGATAACACTCGATGTTTACAGATACAGCTAGAGACTGGTACACAGAACCAAGGACACTGCTCAGTTCTAAGGAACATTTTTCCCTCCAGAAGGAGAAAAGGAGTAAAAAGGTCACACCTGCAACCTCCCTTAGGGAGGAATGGACAAGGTAAATGACCAAAATTGACCAGAGTATTCCATCCCATACATGTCATACTCAGTATAAATTTGAGGGATCACAAGGGTCAAACCCCTTCTCTTCCTGCTTTCCTTTCTTCCCCTCTCCTTGTTTGCTTCGGCATCCTGGGAGGATTCCATCCACTCCCCTGCCTGTGGTCCTGATCCATGCCAGCCTGAATCTATGTATTCTTGCCTCCAGCTCCCAACTGCTGCTGACCCCAGGAGTCCAGCCTGGACTTTTCCAGGACTGCCCTGCAGCCTTGGTGGTGACGTGAGAGTTACTGGGGGAAAGGAGGGAGGAACGTGACATCAATTTTCCTGTATGTTTGTACATATTTAGGGTTTTTTTTCCCTATTTATCATTATTGTTTCATAAAAGCTCTGTAGTTTACCTTCCAACCTATAGGTCTCTCTCCCTTATTCTCTCTCCTTTCTTTGTCTGGGAGGAGAGGGGGATTAGTAGAGAGTATCTGTTATTCGGTTTAATTGCCAGGCCAGTGTTAAACCATGACATCAGTGTAGTCCCACAGGGAACATCTCTTTGTCCCACAAAATCAGCCATGCATTTTACAGTCATTTCCCAACAGCATATCTGCTCTTCTTGACTTCTCCATAACTTTCAATTTCATGACTAACCAGATCCTGTCCCCACGAAGTGGAAGCACTGCCATGGCAAATGAAGAGAAAATGCCACTTATTTTGACATGATTCCTGCCTCTGTGGGGACACTGGCAAGTGTCTTCACAGATCTCTCATCATCTTTGAATGGCCCCTCCCTGAATGATTTCCAGGACAGGTAGATGGGGCTTTGAGCAACCTGAACTAGTGATGGGTGTCCCTGGCCATGTAGAAGCTGGATCTTGATTATCTCTGAAGTGCCTTCCAACTCTAACCATTCTGTGAAGCTATGATTACTTCCCCTGTAACTAGTCCTTTGTACTGAGATGGACTTTGCTCACCAACTGGTCCTACGGAATGTAATGTAAGGTGCCCACAGAGTCTGACCACCAAGAACTGAGTCCCAAGGCAGAATGACGGTTGCACAACATTGCACCTCCAGAGAAGTCATTGATTCACCACAGACGCCCCGTCCACTGTCATCAAGGCAATCACACATGTTGCATGTCAATTATGATTTCCTTGGAATCATTCCATTCATGGCTATATGTGAGCATTGTGTCAAGAAAAGCCAATGGATCCCTGTAGACAGAAAGCAATTCATGAAAGACACTGATCAAAACAAGACTACATACTCCCTTCACTTCTGTAGTCTTTTCCTCTCTGATGGTTTCTCATCCAGTGTATGAATCCTTCTCCACTCTCCTTTCATCACCTCCTTTCCCATCCCACCTGCCCTGTTCCACAAAGACACTTCCCTGCTTGGATGCTCCCAGGCTTTCCACCATCCTTCCACATCCTAGTGAATACCACTGTCTTTGAAACTTGCTTTCCACTTTTCTCACCTGGTGTTTTTCCAGGCTTAAGATCACTGGCTTGAGGAGAAGCAGCACCAGCACTGCTCATGAAGGACACTTCTCTGTCACAGGAGATGCTGGTAGTGAGATGGGTAGTGAGATGGATGAAGATCAGAGAGCCTGGCCCTAAGATCAGCACAGGAATAGCTAAGTTTCAAGTGCCTTGCATCTCCTCATATCTGCTGAACTGGTGGAAAGCTGAATCACCACCTCACAGTAGCCCAAAAAGGTCAGGCCACACACCCAGGTATTGGTGGTACTGTTGGAGTCAAGGAGCAGACCAGCCAAGCAGTTCTCAGGACAGGACAGAATGGACAGTACCTCCAGGAAACAGTGAATGACCTTGGGGCTGTGGTTGGGCAAATGTTGAGTGAGTGTCAACAGAGGCAAAAAGGGGAGAACCTGGTGCAGCCTTCAGGTCTGCTACAGCAAAGGCACAGAAATTACCTCACAGCACACTGGAAGCTCTTGGGTCTGGTCCATGGTCAGCAGATGGATTGTAGGCCATGAAAGCAAGCAGGGAGAACTGGGCTGGAGACCTGGGCCACAGAGCTGACAAAGAAGCTTGTCCTCACCATGAATGGGAATTGCGGTGACGTCCAGAGCTTTATAAGAAATGAGTGGATGGTCATTGAGACCCAAAACTCTGGAACATTGAGTTTGGAAGGTGCTTCTAGACATGGTCAGGTCCAAACATCCAGCTCATATCAGAAACAGGAAGAGTAGGTTGATCAAGACATATCCCCATGTATTGAGTATCTTCAAGAACAGAGACTCCATAAGCTGCCTGAGCAATATCTTCTAGGCTTGAGCACATTCGCAGTTTCTCCTTATGCCTATGTTGAATGTCCTTGCACACAAGGGCGAGTGAGCAAGCACCCTGCCTACACATGAACAAGTGTGGACATACCTAAGGAAACACAGAGAAGAACATTGGCAGGTCAGAGCTGGAAAAAAGTTGTAGACACAGTAATAGTCTTGGTGATGGTAAGAGACCACCAGAGAGAGCCCAGAAAGCAGAGGTGGCCAAAGTGAAATATAGGCCACCTCAGTGCAGTGTAAGCCAAAGGCAGTAATATCTCTTAGATGGACAGAGACTATCAGGGGCAGCTTGCAAGGTGGATGAAAGGGTACAGACCGCTTCATCCCTCCAGAAGACATTTCAAATAGAGCAGAGGATTGCAGGGTGGGAGCAGCAGAGCCCTTCATGGTAATGGGGCATCAATGAGGCACACGTGAGTGCCCCAGGCATGCACGAGACACCTCTTGGCACTTGGGAATCATCCTTTGCTGGCACCAATGAGCTCCCACCCAAGGAATCCTTTGGCTTCCCAATCAGAACTAAAATGGAGACTTCAATGAGGAGTGAGCGCAGCCAAATAAGAAAATGAGAAGGCAGCTGTGCAGGAAACCAAGAGAGCCCGTGTCATTAGCTGGGTTGTTTTGCATTTCAGATGAGCTTCTCAGAAAATTATTACTGCCACAGAGGCTTCCTCTGGACCTGGGGCAGTGCAGGACCAGTATAAAAGCCATCCCAGCTCCTCACTCTCTCATCCACTTCACTTCTACTCCTTTGGAAGCAAGTGAGTTGGAAGCTCTGTTGTATCCTGGGCCTTGGGGCTGCCTGTGCTGGGAGGGGAAGCGCAGAGAAGGTCGGGGTGGTGAAAGAAGGTCTGGGTGTGGGCTGAGGGGACTCTTGGGCTCTTGGGGAGGAAAGAGCTTTCCTGGGCATGGACCTCTTTGCTGCATGGTGCCCAGGGAGATAGATGAGCAAGGGGCCTGTGGGCCTCCCTGCACAGCCTCCAGCTCNGGTCACAGCAGCCAGAGTTGATGGGCACTCCATTACAGCTGAGGATGCTGCCAACAGCAGCAGAGGTGGAGGATCCCACAACAGTGTTCTGTGGGAAGGAGCTGAGGATGGGTCCGGGCAGGGTCACCACCACAGGGGAGGGCTCAATGACAACAGTGGAGCTCTGGCACTGCCTGACACAGGGCTCATTGCAGCTGTTGGCCAGCGGGGTCGGGCCACAGGGCTGGCCGCAGGGCAGGCAGGGCTGGCAGCAGGGCTGGCAGGACATGTTGTGAGGCTGGAGGTGCACCTGGGAGAGAAGGCAGTGAGCAGGAATGGAGGGACGTGAGGAGCAACCTGTGCACCCACCACCAGGGACCCAAGGCACATCCTCAGAAGGGAGCTGGAGGCTGTGCAGGGAGGCCCACAGGCCCCTTGCTCATCTATCTCCCTGGGCACCATGCAGCAAAGAGGTCCATGCCCAGGAAAGCTCTTTCCTCCCCAAGAGCCCAAGAGTCCCCTCAGCCCACACCCAGACCTTCTTTCACCACCCCGACCTTCTCTGCGCTTCCCCTCCCAGCACAGGCAGCCCCAAGGCCCAGGATACAACAGAGCTTCCAACTCACTTGCTTCCAAAGGAGTAGAAGTGAAGTGGATGAGAGAGTGAGGAGCTGGGATGGCTTTTATACTGGTCCTGCACTGCCCCAGGTCCAGAGGAAGCCTCTGTGGCAGTAATAATTTTCTGAGAAGCTCATCTGAAATGCAAAACAACCCAGCTAATGACACGGGCTCTCTTGGTTTCCTGCACAGCTGCCTTCTCATTTTCTTATTTGGCTGCGCTCACTCCTCATTGAAGTCTCCATTTTAGTTCTGATTGGGAAGCCAAAGGATTCCTTGGGTGGGAGCTCATTGGTGCCAGCAAAGGATGATTCCCAAGTGCCAAGAGGTGTCTTGTGCAGGCCTGGGGCAGTCAGATGTGCTTCATTACCTTTTTGCCCTTCCATACTGAGACACTACTTCCTGTGTGCAGGATACGTCAGGATGTAGATGACCTTCTTGCTTTTTTTCTGCTCCATGCCTTGTGGAAGTTGTTTTCTTCAGGCCCAAACCTGGATAGCTACAGTCTTCCTTCTTGATAGTTTTCTATCTCAATTAGTCTGATGGTCTGTGGCTGTTTTTCTAAAAAGTGCACAAGAACATCAGGTCTCAGGCTCTCAAGACAGTGGCATCTTTTTCTGTTTTCTTTTGTCTGAGCCTTTATCTTTTTTTTTAAAGTAAAGACAAGACTTTTTGATGTTGCAAATTCAGTGGATCAATGTGCCTTTGTGGGAGATGGGGTATTTGCCTCTGGTGAGCAACCTCTGAGCCCAGATATCTGGTGAAAGTTTCTGAGACTAATTCCTTGTAAATGTCTCCACTGGGATGGTAAAGCTACTTTTGGTGTTTCAAAGGCATTAATCTCAGTAATTTTCTTCACCCATGCAAAGACAGCAGAATTTTCTATGGGTGATCCACCAACTCCTACGTTAGATGGCAACCTCTGCATGACCTACAAGTCCTTCCACACTGGCCTGCATAAGGGCACCAGATTAGTCATTGATGCACAGCTCATAACTTTATTTAGACTGTTAGCATTCAGAGTATAACTGTGATAGATGCTCTGACATTTAAAATGAGGTAGAATTAATTAAACCTTATTATTTCTGTATTTAGAAATTTGTATTTGTCATCTACTTACTTGCAGCTCTGGAGATACTACAGGTGTTCGACACTTCTAGTCTTTTGCAATGTTTCCCAAATACCTGGAAAATTGGCAGTTGCTCAAATACATGAGTTTTCCCCTTCCTAGAACTGGAGACACAGCCAGGAGCTTTTGGGAAAAGCTTGGAGGACAGACAAGTGTTGTGGTGTCAAGCTGAACCAGCTGAACCCCTACTACAAGCTACCTGAGCAAGGAAAGGAAGCATGATAGCATCTTCATATTCTTATGCTGTTTTAAACACATCACCCACAATTTCTTCCAATTCTGTGGGAACCCGTAACATTACTGATAGTGTATGCTTAAAAGGTGATGGTGCAGCATGCACAAACCTTTGCCTCATAGGCGTAGGGCATGGCATGCGATGAGGATCTTCAATGTTATCATCAGTATAGATCACATCTTTTAAGGCCAATTCTTCCAGATACCTGGAAGTTTTTCCAAGTGTGGGTGCTTTGACCTGTGGGCAGTCTATGTCCTCTTTATAGGGGTATCTTTCTCTTACAGCTGACAAGAGTTGTTCCCATAGGTTGGTGGTTCCAGCCTTTTCCCCAGATGCCCGACCAACACCTGCATCTTTGGCCAGGGATCCCAACTGCCTGGCTTCTCTCTGAGTTAATGGCATGGTAGCAACCCCATCATTCCAGCAGTGGAGTAACCAAGTGGGGAGTGGTTCACCTGCAAAACAGCTGAAGTCTTTTCTCATAGTGCGCAAGTCCCTCATGGAATAGGACTGAGAATATTCTTCTGAGTCTGAGTCCTCCTCAGCTGACTCTGCTTTAAGACTCTTCTTTAGCTGCTCTGTGAGGAGAGGCAGTATCCTCTATCTCTTCTATCACCTGGTCATCTCGTTCAGACTTCAAAGGGTTAAGGCTAATTTCTGATTTCCATGGTTTTGCTTTTCTCCTAGTCACAGGCTCGAGGAGTAGCTGTGTGGCCTGAGGGGGAGAGGCTGTGGTGTCTGTAGCAGTAGCAGGGCAAAATGTTCCTCAGAGCTGAGCAGTGTCTTTGGCTCTGCATACCAGTCTCTAGCAGTAGCTATAAACATGGAGAGTTATCAGTCCCAGAAGCAGACACTGACTGAGAAACTTGCTGTTAATTTCAGCAAGTGCAGCTGCTTAGAAGAAACATAGCTAGAAGCAAAATTACAAGACAGAAAATTACCCTTATCCTGGCCCAAACTGGGACAGTGTCAACATCATGCATCAGCTACACAAAGGAGAACTTACTCTGTTTGATCTCCTATCCCTTCATCCTGCACCTTCTCCACCATTGTGAGCTGTTATAATCCTTGTAATACCTCCTCTCCAGTACTGGAGAATCACCAGTGTGGCAGCAAGTGGAGCCCCTCTGTTCATTAAGTCTTGGAAAATTCCTGTATCTGTGGACCGAGCTTTTCCTCTGACCACAGAACTTTTGGCCTTTTCTCTTTAGTGGTCCCAGAGAGCAGCTGTGGTGGAAGGTGTCAAAAGCAGCCATGATGACCAAAAGGATTAATTAGTGGGATTTTCTTTCCCGAAGGAGTAAACATACAAGCATTTGCAGTGAGGTCTTCTGAGGTGATGCACAAAGCTCAGTCTTTGTGTCAAAGTGGGAGTGGGTGTCACAGATTAAATGTTTTCACACGGTTATGATTTAGCAGATTTATTGTGAAGAGGATGAAAAGGTTAAATTTTAGCAGCCCTTAATCATTAACCAATTTAAAGATTAAGAAAGTGATTCAGTAGGATACTTTATAATTAAAACAGTGTCTTAATTATAGATTTGAGAATTACAAGATTCATATTAACTTACTACAGGGTATGCTAAATCAAAGTATCTATATGTGCATATGTATAAAGACAAAACATACAAACAAACACTGATAGAGATACTTGGATCTCTTCACTCTCCTGAGGCAAATGTGTGTATTCAAACATAGATTGAGAAGAAGTAATATTATTGTTAAAATTTGCCTTCTCTAAAGTGTGGAGTAAATGCAATGCATCAGCATTCCTCAACAGGGAATAAATGAGACTCCAGGACGTCCCAACCCAAACTATTCTATGATTCTTCAGACATTAGGAAGAAATTCTTCATTGTGAGGCTGGTGAGAAACTGGCACAACATGCCCAGGGAAGTTGTGGATACCCCATCCTTGACAGCATTCAAGGGAAGATTGGTTGGTACTTTGAGCAAGCTGGTATGGTGGGTGATGAGTGGGACAGGATGAGCTTAAAGGTTCCCTCCAACTCAAATCATTCTATGATTCTAGGCTATTCTCACCCTGGTCTTCTGTCAGTTTTGTAGGTAGTGATCAAGGAGTTTGTGCCTGAAGAGTCCCAGATCAGGGGATATTCTGGTCACAAACTGTTGCTATCCAGGGTCCCTCAAAGGGTTTCACTTAGAATCACTATTTAAAGGGTCCAAGATAATTAAATTTTGTCAGGTCCTTTTACATTTCAGCCCAATTTGGGTGATAAACATTTTTAGTACATTCCAGTTGTGCAGGCTCAGAACATGCTAGATTTTGGAGTTCTGGCATCACCCACCCTTTGGGCCATGATTAAAATACAGAGGCTTTAGGCTGTCAGGACGTGATTGACTGTTGTCTCTGTTCCAAAGTGATAGATAGGGGGGGGGCAGAAGCAAGGTGGGCTGAAGAGTGTCTCAAAGCTCTTGTCTGCTGCTTCTGAACTAGATATCATTGTAGTCCCCCAAAAAATGGGAAAACAGGAACCAGGTATGTTAAGGGGGTGCCTTAATATGATCTGTTTTGCAATCCATACCTGACTTGTCCCATGTTGCTGTGTGCCCCACATGTGAGGGGGAACCACACCGAATGTCTTGTGGCCCTAGAGTGGGAAGGGAATGTTCCAACACCACAGATTGTTCAGTCAGAAGGAGAGACAAGAGAAAGAAAATAAGAAGTAGACAAAAACTATCAGGGGCAAAAGAGATGGGAAATTGGATGGGGAATTAGTGACTTCATTTGCACATGAAAACAAAGTAAATAAAATTGTTGCCTGGTTCCAGTAGGAGGATGATTCTTATTCTATTCATGCTAGTGAAAACCCAAAGATGTGTGAGAAAGGATTCAAGGTTTAATGAGAAAAGGTCATTTGAGGATCTAATAGTGAGTACGTCACAATATGTGGTCACTAATAGCTAATGCTGTTAATGCATTAATAATGCACAAATAATAATAGCATTAATAGCTAATGCTATTATTATTCATTTCTGTGTCCCTTGTATATCTGATTCTGGTTCTCTTCATGAGACAAATCTTTCCCTGTCTCATTATATTCATAACCTCCTGGGTAATGTGTAAAGCAGACACAATCACTTAGAATTGCTTAAGGTTTTAGACTTTTTCAAGACTGAGCAGCCACTAAGAAGTGCAGACAGGAGACATGAACTGTCAACGTGGACATCACGTATTTTGTGCCTCTTTGACCACAGCTGGGGATGGATTTGGAAAAATTTTGTGGCTGCAGGGAGCTCCAGGACCATCTTCCACATAGCCATGTTTTTTTTGTCTTATCTCCTGCCATGGATGGTTCATCTTCCACAATGGTGGACCCCTTAAGAACAGGAAAAATTGCCAGTCACTTGGTCCCCTGGTCCAGATCCCAAGGCAGGAAGAGAGAGGCTGATCACCAGAAAATTTCAGTCTATTATTTAACTCAGGAGACATTGTATCATATGGGGTCAAGAGCTTTTTGACTACTTGAGGTACTGTGGGTTTTGTGGTTAGTGACCTGCTTTCCCCCAGGAAGCAGAAACGCTCTGTGCTAGGCTTGAGTCGTGATGAAATAACTGGATGATCTTTGAAAGTGTCAGGGCCCTGACATCTGCTGTGGACTAACTGAGGGGAGGTGTTTTTTTCCAACCCATGTAAGGGATCCAGTCTTCTCATGGAACTATTGCTGGGTCTGAATGTCTGTCCTCCTCTTACTGTAGAGGACTGTTACTTGCTCCTGAATAAGGGAAAGCCACAAACAAGCCTTCACTTTTGAGCTCTGCTTCTGTAAATGTTGGATCATACACTTCAGGAAAGCAGAGAGGAATGGCAGTGTGGGGTCTATGAAAAATTCTCACTTCTCTTCCCTTTTGAGAGTTATGATTTTTGACCAAGCCACTGTGACTCCCAGCACTGATTACTTTAACCCAGGGCACACTTTTCTCCAGACATGGACCCTTAACTCCTCCCTTTGAACTGAAGCTCAACAGCCATCCCTCCCTACCAAAAGCCCAGGAATGTGAACTGCAGTCCCCAAGTGTTCTCTAGACTGTGGGAATCTAGGCTTTGTCCAGCGGTGGAATCAAACAACAGAGATGGATCCACAGTGTGCCATTTCCTTCTCCACCTCTCAGGAATGTAGACTTTATGCACTTTGAAATGCTACAGTGTCCTGGTTTGGGCCAGGATAAAGGTGATTTTCTGGTTTGTACTTTTGCTTTCAGCTAAGTCTTTTGTAAGTAGTTGCACTTGCTGAAATTAACAGCAAGTTTCTCAGACAGTGTCTGCTGCTGGGACTGATAACACTGGATGTTTATAGTTACTGCTAGAGACTGGGATGCAGAGCCAAGGAACCTGCTCAGCTCTGAGGAACATTTTACCCTGCAGAAGGAGTAAAGAGGTCCCACCTGGACCCCTCCTTTGGGGAGGACCGGACAAGATAGTCATCAGAATTGACCAAAAAGAGTATTCCATCCCATACACTTCATACTCAGTAAAAATTTGAGGGGTCATGAGGGTCAGACCCCTTCTTCCTGCCTTCCTGACCTTCCTTTGCCTGTTCCCTGCATGCTTCAGCATCCTGGGAGGATTCTGTCTGTTCCCCTGCCTGTGGTCCTGATCCGTGCCAGCCTGAATCTGTGTGTTCCTGCCTCCAGCTCCTGACTGTTCCTGACTGCGGGAGTCCAGCCTGGACTTTCCCAGGACTGCCCTGCAGCCTCCGTGGTGACGTGAGAGTTAGTGGGGGAGAGGAGGGAGGAACGTGGTATCAATTTTTCCTGTATATTTGTGTATCTGTATATATTTAGTAATTTTTCCTATTTATCATTACTGTTTCATTAAAGCTGTGTAGTTTAGTTTCCAACCCATAAGCCTCTCTCCCTTATTCTCTCTCCTTTCCTTATCAGGGAGGAGAGGGGGATTAATAGAAAAATCTCTTATTCAGTTTAATTGCTGGGCCAGTGTCAAACCATGACATACAGAAAGCAATGCCCTGCTCTGCTTTGGGGCTTGCTTGTCATGCCTGAAGAAAATGATGGCCCAGACAAAAGCAGGGACATGTGAGGACCTAAGAACAAGGGCGCTCAGAACCTGCGAGGAGTGGCACACAGAGGGGTCTATTCCCTCCCATTTCCTGTCCATACTCCAAAGAGGTAATGCAGACCATCAGCCTCTCCTCTCTTTTGTCCTCTCTTTGTTTAGCTGCTGTTCTCCTGAGCTCCTTTACCCCTATATGTCACCTGATCTTCAGAGTCCACATCCATCGGGTGCTGGGCAGAACCCTGAAACCCTCTCCTGAATTGTCCCTACTGCAGGGGCCCTCAGAAACCCACCCCTGACAGCATCGAGATCAGGTTGGATATATATATGTATATATCTGTATTTTTTTCTTTATCCCATATGTTATTGCCTTTCCTCTATTCTAGTAAATCTGTTTCCAATGGCTTTAATTCCAACTTGAATTCTCTCATCTTTATTCCTCTTTTATCTTCCCTTTGGCAGGGTGTGTGTGGGGGGTAATAGAGAACAATTCTGTCCTCTGGTTTTTGGTCTGCTCAAACCACTAAGCCATGACACAGGGTAAATTCATTGTCTGTTAGCACCACAGGGCCAAAGCATCCCTCTATAAATTATGGTAACCAGTTTATCCCATGTGAACCAAATAGCAAAATCACTGCTTTGCTTAAGGAATAGGTGATAGGTCAGAGTAAAAATCTGACCTTACAGAGCTCTGACAAATATTTACTGCTACAGAGTGTCAGGCTTCTACAACAACTCATTATATACATGGTAATTTCAGAGTGCATTCACTTCTAAATTACTCAACTGGCTACATCCTTGTAAGGTGAATAATTTCCACGGTTCTTGGGCAAGACCTAATAACACAAACTCACGGTACCTGTTTGCCACGGTTCAAAATCTTGTGTGAAGAACTCTGAGTGTGTGGCTAGAAAGAGGAGGGAAAGTCTCAAATGCCATCCCGGATTAGCAGCTTTGCTCCTGTGCTGGTGCAGCCACCCATGCTCCAGGGTGGGATGTGGGACATCATGGACTTCATGCTGGCTGGGGAAAGGGCTGACCCTGATTATCTTGCTTGGGCAGCACTGGTCTGGTCTTCTCTGGTCTTTTCCAGGAGCAGCAGACAAAACCTCCCTGAGAATCAGGGGAGTTCAGGAGATCTAGGGCCAGCTCCCAGCCCCTATGGCCACAGTTAGCAAGTTACTGAATGCCCATTGTTAAAGAGTGAAAAGAGGCACTGGTCAGCTCTGCCTGGCTGCTCCTGAGATGTTTTGACAGGTTTAGAGAGCTGTTACCTCCTAAAGAAAGGAAAGAAACTGTAATGAACTGAAGATCCAGGTCAGTTCCCGAATTCAGTCAGATAATGTTTACATGTAAGAAAAAAACAAAAAAAACCAACCAAACAAAAAAACATGTAAAAAAACACTGATTAGCAGGTTGAATTTTTAAATCAATATTATCAGTATGTCATTTAATGTCTCTTAATGTAGCTAACTTCCCTCTCAAAAGCATTTTTTTTGAGGGGCTGGAATATGTGCTGGGTCAGAGCATGGGCTTAGTACCTGCCACAGGGATCCTTGAGCAAGACCTTGGGTGGATACATGTCAGCAATTTCCTGCAAGCAGTTCAGAAGCTCCCCTTCCTTGGATAGGTGACATGCTCTAATGTCCTCTGCTGGTGGAAACAATAATTTGGAAAGCTTCTCTCTGTCCTTGGGACATGTAGGCAACACCCCTTCCTCTCTTCCTGCAATGCAACACTCTCCCTTTCCTTTCCCCTGATACAAGGGAATGTAATAATCTGTATGACCCACCTCCCTAGCATAACTTCATGTAGAGCAAGAGGAATATCCTTCCCCAAGAGCCTGTGGTGATGCTGTCCTTTCAGGGCCCCAGGGTCCTCATCAGAGTTCAGCACTGGTCAAGATCCATATCCACAGGGCATATTTTGGGGCTGTGAGGACATTTCTCAGGAGACAGAAAGCAAAGCAGAGCCTCATGGCCACTGGTTCTGGACAAACCTTCCTCAGCTCCAAGGTACAGATCCTGAAAGAAGCCTGCTCAACACAGTCCACTGGGAATGGTGAAGGGTCACCATGTGCCAGAACAAGTTTAGGAGGATGCAGAAGCTGAAGAGGTCACAGCTCTCACGGTGTGCTGTAATGACAGGCAGAAGGGTTTCAAGGACAGGAATCTTCCTGTTTATATAGGCAGAAGATGTGGACTAAGTTCCAGAAAGGTCCCATATAAGCAGGAGATGTTATCTGTGCACTCCTCAGCCAGACACCCAAAGGCTTCTGTGTGAGATGTTACACCCCTCTTCTTTCCTCCATCCCTCCCTTCCAGGTTTTTCCCTTCCAGCTTGACAGACAGGTATTTGTGGATGTTCCTCAGGTGAGTGGGCTATGTTATTGGGATTTAATTTAAGAATTTTACCAGCATGTTTGGTCTTCTTCCCACTCTGGGAACTCTCTGTGAATGCTCAGCATGAAATATTGATGTATCTGGAGCTATATTCTATCCTGAGGTGCTCCAGACCTTCATTCTTGGGGTGTAATCCAGCATCTCCTCCCAATTGCCTCTCCCAAAGGTGAGTAGGCTGGAGGTGGGCAAGAGGCTGGGAGGAGACACAGCTGGAACAGCAAAGCCAGACTGACCAAAAGTGACATATGATGACATATGTTCAGTGATATAAAACAACAGAAAGGGAGGAGGAATAGAAGGGTCATTTGTTACTAAGAAGTTTGTCTTTCAAAGAAACTGCTACATAAATTCTGGCTCTGCTTCCCTGGAGTGGCTGGATGATGCCTGACGATGGAAGTAGAGATTAAATCTTTTTTAGTCAGCTTTGCTTCTGTATGCAGCCTCTCCTTTTCTTCATTAAATTGCCCTTATCTTGACCCATGAGTTTATTAACTTATTTTTTCTCCTTGCCCCACTGAGGAAGGCAGCTGAGAAAACACATTGGTGGGTGCCTGCCAGTAAGACAAGGTCAGCTCATCACACTCCTTTTGGCATTCTGTCTGGAGCTTGAGTCAATGGCACTTTGGCACTGAGCATGCTAGAGCTGCAGTCGTCATTACTTGTCAGGCTGCTGTGTGAGTCAGGGAGTTTCCTTGCTGCACGGCTTCCCTCTGGGTTTGGCTGAGCTTGGGAACATATTGGAGGAACCAAAGGGTGAGCACTACGTCCTGGTACTGAGGCTCTGACTGTGCTGGGGGAGCCTTCTTGTGAGGAGGATGAGGGAATGCACCTTCCTCTTCCCTTCTGGGACTGATGCGGGCTGGTTTGTTGCACCTGAGGCCTTTGTTGACCCTTACATGAGCTGTTAAATTAACAGCTGTACTAATTAATGTTGTTGGCCTATTGTGGGGTTTGTGGAATCTGCTTTCATTCTGGTGTAAGAGGGATTAAATTTTGGGTGAGGCAACAATGAAATCTGCCCTGAGGTACCCAGTACTTGGGTGGCAGGATATGTGGAAGGGCTTAAGCCAAGTGCCTAAGGCACTTGTTACCTCCCATAGCCTGAGATTTTACACTTGAGCAGGATAGCAACCCTGGAAAATTGATGCAACACCTGACAGAAGGGTGTCTTGCCTGCATTAGTGAAAACCATCAGCTTTTAGCACTGACCTGGGGATTGGCCTGTGCCTATCAATTCAGTTCTACCAGAGGACTGTGGTTAAGACAGGGACCCAAACCACCTCTAAGAATGCCACGATTGAGTCAGAGATTCAAACTTGTCCTGTTTTGGGCCAGGATAGAGCTAATTTTCTGTCTTGTAACTTTACTTTCAGCTAAGTCTCTTCTTAGGTTAGATATTAAGAAGAAATTCTTTACAGAGAGGGTGATCAGGCATTGGAATGGGCTGCCCAGGGAGGTGGTGGATTCTCCATCCTTGGAGGTTTTTAATAAGAGACTGGATGTGACACTCAGTGCCATGGTCTGGGAACCACAGTGGTAGTGGATCAAGGGTTGGACTTGGTGATCTCAAAGGTCCTTTCCAAGCCGGCTAATTCTGTGACTCTATGATTCTAAGTAGCTGTACTTGCTGAAATTAAGAAGTTCCTCAGCCAGTGTCTCTTTCTAGGATGGATATCACTTGATGTTTATAGTTACAGCTAGAGATTGGTCTTCAGAACCAAGGCCACTGCTCAGTTCTGAGGAACATCTTATGCCCCAGAAAGAGAAAGGGAGTAAACACACCCTCCTTTAGGGAGGAGCAGAAAAGACAAATGACCAAAATTGACCGGAGTATTCCATCCCATACACATCATGCTCAGTATGAATTTGAGGGATCACAAGGGTCAAGTACCTTCCCTTCTCATCACCAGAGAGAAGAGGTCAGCACCTGCTCCTCCTTCTCTAGTGAAGAAGCAGTAATCTGCGATGAGGTCTCCCCTCGGTCTACTCTTTTCCAGGCTGAACAGACCAAGTGCCTTTAGACACTCCTCATATGGCTTAGCCTCTGATCCCTTCACCAAACTTGTAGCCCTCCTCTGGACACTCGCCAGTAGCTCGAGGTCCTTTTGTACTGCACACAGTACTCAGGGTGGGGCCGCACCAGGACAGAGCGAAGTGAGACAACCACCTCCCTTGACTTGCTAGCAACGCCCTGCTTGATGCACCCTAGTTCTCAGTTGGCTGTCCTGGCTGCCAGACACACTGTTGGCTCCTGTTCAACTTGTTGTTGACCAGAACCCCCAGGTCCCTTTCTGCAGGGCTGTTCTCCATCCTCTCCCTCCCCAGGGTGTCTAATATCCAGGACTGACATGTCCCAGGTGCAAAATCCTGCTTTTCTCCTTGTGAAACTTCATACTATTAGCAATTGCCCAGCAGTCTAATCTGTCCAGATCCCTCTGCAGGGCCCCCGTGCCCTTGGGAGTGTCAACCACTCCCTCTAATTTGGTGTCATCTGTGGGGTTTTTACAGGAAAACAGACATGTACTGAGCAAGCCATGGCCAGGAGGGTGTTAACGAGCTGACCTTGGCACAGAGAACACAAAGAAATTGGCTGTGCAGCAAGCAAGATAACAGAAGACTAGCAATAGCAAAAACACTTAAGTTAGGATAGCTCAGCATAGGCATGGACAATAGCCTTAACCAATTAGCTTATAAGTTAGGAGCATGATTGCAGCATGTTAACCAATCATGTTATGCCATGCACATAATACAGATAAGAGTAAAGTATATACACAGCACTAGTGAACTTAATAAAGGAGACTTGCTTTCAATGGTATTGATTGTATTGGCATTTACTCTGAGCCCTCTCGGAGCTCTGAGCCCTCTCGGAGCTCTGAGCTCCCCTCGGAGCAGGGACCAGGCTTCAATTCGACGACGATGCAGCAAAAGGTTTGAGTGAGGGAGGAGAGGAAGCCGACCGTAGGAAGTGCTGACCCTGCCGCTGGAAGATGTGCTCCGTGGGACCCTACAGCGGGTTAGGTGAGCCCATATATTCGAGGAAATCCTAGCGCTAGGTCAAAAACCTGGGAGTGGTCTGCCCAGGAGGTCGGGGAGGAGATGGGGGCATCGCTGACCAAGACAGAAGTGGCAACAATGAGACTCCACCATATCCTCTCTACGAGAGGAATATATTATGAAAGTGGCAAGCAGCTGCTACAATGGGCTAAAGAGAAAGCCCTGATCCCCACTGTTGGCATGGTTTTCGAGCTGAAAACGTGGGAAGAAATTGGGAAGTCCCTATGGGATGGAATTAGCAAAGGATTTAAGGAGGCTGGAAAATTAGCCACGTTATGGAGACTGATTCGAGACACAATAAAAGAAGTGAAAAGTGAGAGAGTGGTAGCAGTTAAGTTTGCTGCCTTAATATCTGAACTACCAGTACTGACGAATGCTCAAAATATGGACTTGATCTCTAAGTAGTTATTTGAGACACTTAAAATACCCCCATCAGCACCTGCGGGGGCTATACTGATTCAAACTGAGCCAACTGTGCTGTTTGACCCTGGGGTTCTGCTGAAAAGTAAAAATGGGGCCGAGAAGCAAAGCAAGAAGCGGCCGAAAACACCACCGTCACCAGAATGCCCTTCTTGAAGGATATTATCTTATTATCTTACCTTCCCTGATCATCTTCTTCAAACTCCTGAGAGGTGCAGGGCAGGAGTAGGTAAACAAAAAAACCCCAGAAAAACAAAAAGCAAACAAACCAACCAACCAACCCCTCCCTCCAAAAAAAAACAACCCACAAAACCTACAAAAAAACCCAAACCAAACCCAAAAAACCCCACAACCCAACCTACAAAAAACCCCCCAAGCCCAAAACCAAAAAATAAAAAACCAAAATGTACAAACAAGCCCCACACCTCACTTGGTTATTTATGTAGCATCCTTAAATGCCAGTTATGTTCACTTTTGTTTTAAGAGAGATTCTCCTGGGAATAGAATTGGCTTAGTGTTGATCATGCAAGTGATTACTTGGAATCTTTAGTTGAAATTTTTATTAGTCAAGGTCTTTCTTCAGGCATTTTTTATTTTTACTTGAGATAACCTATTTTATGATTTTTAGAGCCTAAGTACAGGACAAAAAGGCACCTCTAACATATTCCCTCTGGGCTTCCCAAACTTCCCTAAGTGGACACGTGGCTCTGATAATTTTTTGCTTATTATCTTCAAACTCTGATGTGGAATGACCTCTTTCATATTACTCTGTGGAGCAACATGTACCTGGAGGCTTTTCTGTATTTCTTCCTCATCAGGTTTCCTTTATGGAGATCTGCTACCCACAACTGTTGTGTCATAAATTATGACTTTCCATTTCATAAGGAAAGCCATTTGTGTTGCCTGCTGACTGGTACAGTCATATTCCTTCCTGCCCACCATTGAGTTTCTGGTCCTTTGGTAGGTCCTTCACAGATTGGAAATAATGCACATTCCACACAGAGCCTGATCATCCCTACTTTAGAAGCCAGCATTATAGCTCCTAGGTCTATCATCCTGTTACAGTTACTAGAGCATGTGTCAATGACTGCATAGATTAAAAGCCCTTCCAAATAAGCCATATTGCATATTCACCTTTGAGCTGTGCAGAACTGAAAAATCTCCAAACAAACCAGTAGATGGGCTTTTGATCAGTGCCATGCTAGTAGAAGTCATCTGGAACTTCTTCCTATGTGAAAGAATGAGTGTTTTCCTCATCCCAGCTTACTGCTTACTCACTAGAGAAGAAGGAGCAGGTGCTGACCTCTTTTTTCTAGTGACCAATGATAGGACCCAAAGCAATGGTGTGAAGAAAGACAAATCAGTGCAGTGAGTCCTACTCTTATTCTAATGCGAATGTAGAAGCTCAAGTTAACACTCACGAAAAAGACCAAAGAAGGTCTTTTCCCTAAGAAGACTGGAAGAAGACCTGAGAAGACCTGTGAGAGAAAGAAACTGCACTCAGAGATCCAGGACAGGATGCAGTACAATTTTAATCAGTATAAAAAAGAAGATGGTTCACAGGGAACACCAGAGGCAGGCACAAAGATGAGGTAAAGCTCCTACAAATTGTCCATCTGCATGCCCGATGTAGATAAAGGGAAGCAGACAGGTCCCTGCTGAGCTGACGTTGGGGAAAAGACCAAGAAAGAAATACAAGAAAGAAGAGACCAGAAAATGGGAAATTACAAAAAACCCCCAAATAACCCACTGGCCCAGGTTGCCATAGTATGCAGGAAAAGCGAGGAATGAAGATCTAATCTAAATAAAAAGGTCTGAAGTTCTATCTTGAGTCTAGCACCATGTCCTGAGGTTGTGAGAGGTTCTTGCCAGGGGCAGTGCCAGGATCTTTAGCAAGGGGGGCATCTGTAGCAGCTGGAAATGCAGGAGAGGTCCACACCCCCGGAGTTGATGGGCACTCCATTTGAGCTGAGGATGCTGCCAACAGCAGCGGACGTGGAGGAGCCCACGACGGTGTTCTGTGGGAAGGAGCTGAGGATGGGTCCGGGCAGGGTCACCACCACGGGGGAGGGCTCAATGACAACGATGGAGCTCTGGCACTGCCTGCAACAGGGCTCATTGCAGCTGCTGGCCAGAGGGGTAGGGCCACAGGGCTGGCAGCAGGGCTGGCAGCAGGACATGGCTCTAGAACAGATGTTCACCTGGGAGAGAGATCAGGAGGAAACAGAGAATAGAGAAAAATGAGAAGCAGCACTTCACCCAACCATGCTAGTGTCAAGACAGCTCCTGGTCCAGCATATGCTACCCAGCTTCAAGCCCAAGAGACACCTCAACTAGGTCCCAGACTCCCCCTAGGAGAGATTTCCAATCTCTTCCCTTCCCTCTGCCATGAGAAGCAGCTCCCAGCCCTGGGCTAGAAAAGCCTAGATCACCTGAGACATACATTGAGGAGAGAGCTGATCTTGAAGGAGGAGGAGAAGAGGCTTTGCACTCACCTGATTCCCAAGGAGAAGAAGGCAGGAGAAGTGGATGAGAGAGCAGAGAGCTGGGCTGCCTTTTATAGTAGCCCTGCACTGCCTCAGGCGCAGAGACACCCTGTTGGGATGTAACAATTTTCTGACAAACTCTTTTCAAATGCAAAGCATCCCAGGTAATGGTATGGTCTGTGTATTGGTTTCCTGCACTTGTGCATTTTCATTTCCTGCCTTCTGCCACCTTTTTTCCCATATGAAGGCTTTCAAAAATACCAGGGTTAGAGGTCCATGAATTTCCGGGGCAGCCCATTCAGACCTCTCAGCACACGTGGTGCTGCCACCTTCTGCAATCAGGTGATTTTCATATGTGTCATTCCTTTTTGGCTTTCTTGTGGTAAAGATGTCAGGAAATGGTCACTGCTCTTGAGCTTCTTGTCCAGACACTGAAGTACTTCCGTGTTAGAGGATATGCCACATTCTTATCACTTCTTCTCCATGTCTCTTTCTCCTGGTCTGTTATTTTTTCACTCAGATGGGATGCTGCTGTACGGCCTTGACCCCATTGCAACACTAACTCTGCTCCTAGAAAGGTTTTCCTAGAGCCCATTTTCTGCATCCCTTTTATGTGCAATTTGTATGGGTCCTCAGGAAACACCAAAGGTTCTGTGGGTTATGTTCCTTCCCCAGGCTCCTTGATTCCTCTTCTGACAGTGTGACACTCAGCATCTTCTCAGCAGAGGCCACAGTTGCATATGTTCCCCTAGATCTATTATTTACACAATATTGTAGGCTTCAACAGAAAAATATCTGAGCACATGTGTATCAGTAGGTCCTTGTGTGACCATGCTCATCAGGGTATGTGCAGGTCATAGCTGATAGCCCGAGGTATCGCCCCTCATGTGCCCATGAGGATCCAATGACAGTGGGTCATGTCCCTTGCTAAGTGGAGCCCATTTACAGCTGAATGGTGGTGCCTTTGGCCTGGCAGAGAGGTGCTCAGAGAACTGCAATGCAGTCTCTGCCCCCTGTGCCCTCCCTTTGTTGCTTTATGTGCTGGTAGAAAGGCCAAGACTTCCTGTGTGCCCATGCAGGCTGCTGTCCATGAACAGATCCCCGTAAAGGTGATGGTTTCTGGGATAGGACACAGGCTCCTCATGTCCAGGCCAATGCCAGATGCACTTCGGCAGATTATCAGCCACGTGCTGAGTGAGGCAGGGGCTGAGACCTCACACCAAGGGGGTACTGGTCTGAAGGGATCATGGTTGCAATGCTGCTCTGCTGTGAGATATAGGAGAGACTCTCCGTGTGGCACAGGGAGAGTAAAAATCCTTTGGTGTTCAAGCAACAACCCGTCACTATATGCCCTATAAATAAGTGTGTCTGAGGGCCCAGCATCTTTCTTTGTCAAGGCAGGAACAAGCGGTTTAGGAGAAACATCTAAAAGACTACTGCATTTTGGCATGCAGGTGAGGGGAAGTCCTGCTTTGTTCTGAAAGGAACTGTTGTCCTCAGACTGCAACCCCTCGTTCCTCATCTCACTGTGATGCCTGGGGGTGGAGGAAATCAAATGTGGAATCATTTTGGTTCAAAGAGACCCTTTGGATCAATTCCAACTGTTAACCTTGTGCACTGCCAATTCCACCACAACCTGTTTCCCTAAACCCTACGTCTCCATGTCTTTTTAACACCTCCAGGGATGGTGAGTCAACCATGGTCCTGGACCGTCTGCTCTGCTTCCTATGCATGAACATTTTGGGGGAATAATTTTTCCCAACTATTGAATCTATATCCTCTCTCCTTTTCCACTGTTTGTTACTTGGGAGAAGAGAACAACCCGGGACCCCTTCCTGCAACCTCCTTTCAAATCCTATAGAGAGGGGTAATGTCTCCCCTAAGGCTCCATTTCTGCAGGCTGAACACCTCTCTATTCCGTCAGGACTCCTCCTATGTCTTTTGGTCTAGGGTCTTTCTCTGGACACAATACAGCCCCTCAAAATCTTTCCTATAATGATGCACCCCAAAACTAAGGACAGGATTCAAGGCAAGGCCTTTTCCCCATTAGTACAGGTGGAAGATCCTGGTCTTGGTGGCCACAGTAATTCTTTTGTAACCCAGGATGCTGGGATCCGTTGCTGTTTCTCGCTTCCTTGTTCAGCTATTCGCTGGTAATAATTTCAATGGATCTTCACAAATCAAGTTCAGTTTTGCTCTATTGGTAATTGGTAAGTAATCCCCTAGATTTTATCTTGACCCATTTTTTAGTACCTCCCTTAGATCTGTTGTCACATGCAGGAGGGAGGAGAATTACATAACTGGGAGGAATAAGTGCGATTGGAATGCTTTATACCTGAGCTGTTACTTTAAGCCCAGCTGTTCCTTCAGAATTTCCTCTTCTTCACCCAGAAGACAGTGGATGACATGGTTTTTTTCCTGCTAATATCTGTGCCATCAGGAGCAGTCTCCTTGTCCCGCTGCAGTTCCCCTCAGGTGATGGTGGGCAATGAAGTCCCCAGGGCTTTGTGCACAAGCACACACTAAATAGGATCTAGGGATGTTTTCCAGCAGTGGGCAAAGCACAACTCCAAGGGAAAGGCCACAAAGCTAAATCCACTGCAGGGAGTCCAACCCTCTTCCTCCTCCACCTTTTCCCCTGAGCAGAAGGAAGAATGACTCAGAGGCCCAGGCTTGGATGCAGCAGAACTTTATTGAGTTTAAAGAAGAATAAAAGGTGGCTCCCAAGGAGCAGCCATTTCAGAGCTTGTGGTGGAGCTTCTTCAAGGTGTCCATCTGCCCACCCTGCAGAGGGAGGGAGGCCAACAGGTCCATGCTAGGCTGGCATTGGGAGGGAATGACAAGAAAGATAAGGAAGAGAGAGAAGACAGTAGAAAGCAGATCCACAGCTCGGAGCTCTCTGTAGAATACCCCAAAGCACTATCTTGTGTCTAGCACCATGTCCTGAGGTTGTGAGAGGTTCTTGCCAGGGGCAGTGCCAGGATCTTTAGCAAGGGGGGCATCTGTAGCAGCTGGAAATGCAGGAGAGGTCCACACCCCCGGAGTTGATGGGCACTCCATTTGAGCTGAGGATGCTGCCAACAGCAGCGGACGTGGAGGAGCCCACGACGGTGTTCTGTGGGAAGGAGCTGAGGATGGGTCCGGGCAGGGTCACCACCACGGGAGAGGGCTCAATGACAACGATGGAGCTCTGGCACTGCCTGCAACAGGGCTCATTGCAGCTGCTGGCCAGAGGGGTAGGGCCACAGGGCTGGCAGCAGGGCTGGCAGGACATGGCTCTAGAAGAGATATTCACCTAGGAGAGAGATGAGGAGGAAGCAGAGCACAGGGAACCATGAGGAGCAGAACTGCACCCAACCATGTCAAGACAGCTCCTGGTCCAGCATATGCTACCCAGCTTCAAGCCCAAGAGACACCTCAGCTAAGTCCCATACTTTCTCTAGGAGAGATCTCCGATCTCTTCCCTTCCCTCTGCCATGAGAAGCAGCTCCCAGCCCTGGGATAGCACAGCCCATATCACCTGAGACATACACGGAGGAGAGAGCTGATCTTGAAGGAGGAGGAGAAGAGGCTTTGCACTCACCTGATTCCCAAGGAGAAGGAGGCAAGAGAAGTGGATGAGAGAGCAGAGAGCTGGGCTGCCTTTTATCGTAGCCCTGCACTGCCTCAGGCCCAGAGGCACCCTGTTGGGAAGTAACAATTTTCTGACAAGCTCCTGTCAAATGCAAAGCATCCCAGGTAATGGTATGGGCTGTGTCCTGGTTTCCTGCACTTCTGACTTATCATTTCCTGCCTTCTGCCACATGTTTTCCAATGTGAAGGCTTCCATAAATGCCATGTTTAGAGGTCCAAAGATTTCCAGGTCTGAGAGGTGTCCATGGCAATGTGGTCCCCTCTCATTCTGCCTTTCATTTCTTGCTTTCTGTGACAGGAGAAATGCCAAATGATACCCATTAAGATCATCATCACGATATTTTTTCTCTTATAGTGCAGTGTTTCTGGTGATTAGGATAGGACACGGGCTTTTCGTGTATAGGCCACTTACAGATGTACTCTGTCTGCTCTTATTTCTCTGCAGTGAACAGTCCAAAACAATCTGTGATCACATAACGCCATGGAAGCCATTGGAGCACAGGCAACAAGGTTCTCTTCAGAATATATTCTGAAGACAACAGTGTCAGAACAGGAATCAAGGACTCCAGGGCATGAACACACTCCACAAAATCTTTAGTGGTGCCTGAGGACCCGCAGAGACTGCATAGAGAATGGGATGTGGAAAATTAGGCCAATCTGAACCTTCCTAGGAGCACAGTTAAGGTTGTAATATGGTTAAAGCTCCCCACCCAGCAGCAGCAGCTCTTCTGCAAACAAAAATGAGTGACAATCAGAAAGAAACAGGCAACAAAAGAAAAAGACATGGCATATCCTCCAACATGCGACTCCTTACGTATCTGGAAGAGAAGCGTAACAGCAGTGACCATTTCCTGAAACCCTTTTAACAAACCAGACCACAGGAATGAAACACATGCACATCGTCAGACTGCACAAGATGGTACCAGCAGTTTTGCTGAGACTTCTGCATGCACTGTCCTGCTTTGGACACAGAAATCCATGAACGTCGAACTGTCATGTATAGAAGCCCTCATATAAGAAAACAGGTGTCAGAAGTCAGGAAATGAAAAGGCAGCAGTGAAGGAAACCAGGACACAGCCCATACCATTACCTGGGATGCTTTGCATTTGACAGGAGCTTGTCAGAAAATTGTTACATCCCAACGGGGTGCCTCTGAGCCTGAGGCAGTGCAGGGCTACTATAAAAGGCAGCCCAGCTCTCTGCTCTCTCATCCACTTCTCTTGCCTCCTTCTCCTTGGGAATCAGGTGAGTGCAAAGCCTCTTCTCCTCCTCCTTCAAGATCAGTCCTCTCCTCAATGTATTTCTTGTGTGATCTGGGCTCTGCTATCCCATGGCTGGGAGCTGCTTCTCACGGCAGAGGGAAGGGAAGAGACTTGAGATCTCCCCTAGAGGGAGTCTGGGACCTAGTTGAGGTGTCTCTTGGGCTTGAAGCTGGGTAGCATATGCTGGACCAGGAGCTGTCTTGACACAAGCATGGTTGGGTGCAGTTCTGCTCCTCATGGTTCCCTGTGCTCTGCTTCCTCCTCATCTCTCTCCTAGGTGAACATCTCTTCTAGAGCCATGTCCTGCCAGCCCTGCTGCCAGCCCTGTGGCCCTACCCCTCTGGCCAGCAGCTGCAATGAGCCCTGTTGCAGGCAGTGCCAGAGCTCCATCGTTGTCATTGAGCCCTCCCCCGTGGTGGTGACCCTGCCCGGACCCATCCTCAGCTCCTTCCCACAGAACACCGTCGTGGGCTCCTCCACCTCTGCTGCTGTTGGCAGCATCCTCAGCTGTGATGGAGTGCCCATCAACTCTGGCTGCTGTGACCTCTCCTGCATTGCCAGCTGCTACAGATGCCCCCCCTGCTAAACATCCTGGCAATGTCCCTGGCAAGAACCTCTCAGGACCTTAGAACACTCTGCTGGACAAGAGATGGAGCTTTGTGCTTGTGTATTCAGAATAGCTCTTCATCGCTGGCACCTCCTGTAAACGATGGCAGGAAGTGGCCAGCCTGGGCTCTCTATAAGCATGGCCTAAGGCTACATCTCCTCTTTATATTCTCTTTGCTCTCTCCTTCCTTTCCTGTCTCTTTTTTCCCAGTCCCAGCCTAGCAGGGGCCTTTTCACCTCCCTCTGTAGGGCGGGGAGAAGGACATCCTACAGGAACTCCACCACAGCCTCGTGGTGGCTGCCCCTGGTGCACCCTGTGAGCCTCTTCCTCTTCCTCTTTAGACTCATTAAAGTTGTGCTGCATCCAAGCCTGGGCCTCTGAGTCCTCCTTCCGCCCGTGTCTCAGAATCTTCCTTCCAGTCTCAGAGGAAGACCTAGAAGAAGGGGAGGGTTGGACTCCCTGCAGTGGATTTTGTGTCACAGCCTTTCTTTTGGCGCTGACGTAGACATCCCTGGCTACTCCTACTCCTCAAAGGATGACACCAAAGGGTGACAGGGGTGGGAATGGGAAACCAGTCATGGCTGAGGAGAGCCCACAGCCTCATCTCTGCCTTCCTTTCTCCTCCAGTACCTGAGTTACGGTCCATGGCCAGCACACATGGGCACAGGCAGATGAGAGAGGTACCTCAGACACTCCTTCAGCAGCCGGTATAGCCCAGCTGGCCTCCAGACACAAACATCTGAGGTAATTCACAAGTTGGGGTTGTTTTCAGCCCCACTCAGATGTTTGTGTCTGACACCACTCCCCGTGAAACAAATACACTCAGGAAACCCCAGGGGTCCCTGAGAGCACCCAGTGCCCAAAGAGTTACCATCTGGCCATCACCCTGCTGCCGGCAGACAGTTTTTGACTGTGCAGATGGCATCAGAGCACAGAGCATTCCCACAGGGCCTTAGGCTTCACACACCCTGACAACCCCTGCTATCTGACGGATTGGTTCATGTGTCCATCTTCCCTCTCCAAATGACTCGTGGCTTCACTATTAAGGCTGTCATTCAGGTGTGCTTTCCATTACACTTAGTTTCTTGTTGAACCTTAGCCTTCATCTCTGTGTCATCTTTTAATCCTGGCATCCCTCAGGTGTCCCTGCGCTCCTGGGTGCAGAAAAGGAAGTCCTGCTGGGCTCAAAAGAGTGGCTCAGGCACACGGCATCCCATAGGGTTCCCTCCTGGTGCTCCAGATCACATTGGTGACTGTACATTTGAAGAGCACCACTGAGAGGATCAAGAAGTCAGTGAGAGTCAGCAAGTAGGGTGAAAACGACTGAGCCAGCAAGCCGGCAAATCAAATTCTTTTCCTGGTGACAAAGAGTCTTCATGATTTTTGATACAACAGTGGTGCCGTAGCGTTTCTCCTGATGAGGAAGAAGAAATGCAGCAAGGTCTGCAGATGCAGGTTGCTCCACACAGCAATAATGAACGGGTTATTCCCTACCCAGAGGAGAAGACATACCAAGAAAATAATGGCACATGGGTCCATGAACCAACCTTGAGAGGTCTGGGAAGCCATGGAGAACGAGACCAGTGACAGGTGTCTTGTTCTCCTTTGCTACTGCCCAGGAGCTGACCAGAAGGAATCAGCTGCCCAGACGAGAGTGAAGGAACAAAGCTGTGGTTCCATAGATCTATGATTTCTCTTACTGCCTGAGGAACCAGCAGACACACTTGGTAGTGGGCAGAACACATTTACTGCAGGCAAAGGTCTCACCATGCTTGGGCTCAGGTCCAAGCAGTAGAAGAGAGGACCTGGCAGAAGTCTGACCAACATTTCTGCTTTGCTGGAACCGACGATTGCCATGAAGCGGTTGACTGTTGCTGCACGTCCCTGTATATGTGGTAAGCCCACGGTGCCCTTCTTCCCTAATTGCCTCTTTATTAATTGCCTACATCATGTACCCAAGATGCCACTTGTCTATAACGTCGACCATCACTGGAGATTTCATCAAGTGTGATGAGGAAGAGGCGAGAGCTTTGGGAGGGAGCTACAAAAGTCTTTGAAAAAGGGAGCTGAGCTAGGGTCAGACAATCATACAGCAGAACATTCCTTGGATGCCAAACCGACGACTTTGTTCATGTGCACATGAAATGAATGCACCATGTTTCCAAGTGAAAAAACCCACTGCAGGGAATCCCACCCTCCTATACCTTCATATATTCCTCCCGTAAGTTTTGGAAAGAGAACTCAAATGCCGAGACTTAGATGCAACAAAATTTTAATGAGATTAAGGAGGAAAAGGAGATGGCTCACAGGGTGCACCAGGGGCAGCCACCACGAGGCTGTGGTGGAGTTCCTGTAGGATGTCCTTCTCCCTGCCCTACAGAGGGAGGTGAAAAGGCCCCTGCTAGGCTGGGACTGGGAAAAAAGAGACAGGAAAGGAAGGAGAGAGCAAAGAGAATATAAAGAGGAGATGTAGCCTTAGGCCATGCTTATAGCTAGCCCAGGCTGGCCACTTCCNGGCAGAACACATTTACTGCAGGCAAAGGTCTCACCATGCTTGGGCTCAGGTCCAAGCAGTAGAAGAGAGGACCTGGCAGAAGTCTGACCAACATTTCTGCTTTGCTGGAACCGACGATTGCCATGAAGCGGTTGACTGTTGCTGCACGTCCCTGTATTAATTGCCTACATCATGTACCCAAGATGCCACTTGTCTATAACGTCGACCATCACTGGAGATTTCATCAAGTGTGATGAGGAAGAGGCGAGAGCTTTGGGTGGGAGCTGCAAAAATCTTTGAAAAAGGGAGCTGAGCTAGGGTCAGACAACCATACAGCAGAACATTCCTTGGACGCCAAACCGACGACTTTGTTCATGTGCACATGAAATGAATGCACCATGTTTCCAAGTGAAAAAACCCACTGCAGGGAATCCCACCCTCCTATACCTTCATATATTCCTCCCGTAAGTTTTGGAAAGAGAACTCAAATGCCGAGACTTAGATGCAACAAATTTTAATGAGATTAAGGAGGAAAAGGAGATGGCTCACAGGGAAGCCACTATCAGCAAAGAAGAGGCTGTGGTGGACCTCCTGCCAGATGGTCTCCTGTCGACCCTTCAGAGGGAGGGAGGCCAACAGATCCCTGCCAGGCTGGCACTGGGAGGCAAACACAAACAATGAGAAAGAAGAAGGAAATAATGCCACAAAGCAGTTAGGGAATATCACAGAGCTCTATCTTCTGTCCAGCATCATGTCCTGAGGTCTTGGGAGTATCTTGCCAGGGACATTGCCAGCACCTTTAGCAAGGGGGGCATCTTCTGCCACAGTAGCGGTTGGCAATGCAGGAAAGGTCCACACCCCCGGAGTTGATGGCCACTCCATCAGAGCTGAGGATGCTGCCAACAGCAGCAGAGGTGGAGGAGCCCACGACGGTGTTCTGTGGGAAGGAGCTGAGGATGGGTCCGGGCAGGGTCACCACCACGGGGGAGGGCTCAATGACAACAGTGGAGCTCTGGCACTGCCTGCAACAGGGCTCATTGCAGCTGCTGGCCAGAGGGGTTGGGCCACAGGGCTGGCAGCAGGGCTGGCACTGGGTGTAGCAGGACATGACTCTGGGAGAGAGGTTCACCTGGGAGAGAGAAGAGGAGAAAGGAAAGCACAGAGATGTATGAGAATCAGCACTGCATCCAACCATGTTAGAGTCAAGACACCTTCTGTTCCAGCATATGCTGCCCCACTTAAAGCCCAGGAGACATCTCAACTAGGTCCCAGACTTCCTCAAGGAGAGATCTCCAGTCTCTTCCCTTCCGTCTCCCATGAGAAGCAGCTCCCAGCCCTGGGATAGCAGAGCCCAGATCACACGAGAAATACATTGAGGAGAGGACTGATCTTGAAGGAGGAAGAGGGAAAGAGGCTTTGCACTCACCTGATTCCCAAGGAGAAGGAGGCAAGAGAAGTGGATGAGAGAGCAGAGAGCTGGGCTGCCTTTTATAGTAGCCCTGCACTGCCTCAGGCCCAGAGGCACCCTGTTGGGAAGTAACAATTTTCTGACAAGCTCCTGTCAAATGCAAAGCATCCCAGGTAATGGTATGGGCTGTGTCCTGGTTTTTGGCACTCTGCCTTTTCATTTACTCCCTTCTGCCTCATATTTTCCCATATGAGTCCTCCTCTAAGTGTTGACATGAGATGTCCAAGGATTTCCAGGTATGAATCAGATCAGGACAAGCAGGAGCGTCAGCTCAAGGGCTGGTGATGTCCCATGCAGGCACGTGACATGCACAGGAGTCATTTTGTTTGGTTTGTGGCAAAGTTGTCAGGAAACGGCCACTGCTTCTGTTCTTCTTGTTCAGATAGCCAAAGACTGTCATGATTTCCCTTGTTCCCCCCTTCTCTTTCTGCTTTTGCCTGTTGTTGCATGCAGGTGGGCGGCTGCATTTCTTTGACCCCCATTGCATCATTGACAACCCTGATAATTTTGCTTGCCTCATTTGCCTCGTCTCCTCACTTTGTAATCTCTACAGGTTCTCAGGCAATACTGTGATCACATCTGGAGCCCTATTCTTCCCCAGAGAAGAATGAAAGAGTACAATAAAGAGTATGTGATAGGTCAGAAACTAAAATACACAGTTTTAATGAAATGGTGATGGCGAAAATGAAAATTCTTCAATATATGGAAATATATATAAGACAGTATAATGTTCTTTCCTCCTATCGCATTCCTCCCCCCTTTCTCCCACAAATGCTCTCATCACCAATGGGGTTGCCCAGCAACCATGAAAAAGCCCAAGACTGGGCTCCTGAAGTCAATGTAAGAAGGCACACAGTGGCAGGAGCCAATGGATTCGGGAGGGTACTGAGGAGATTAGGACCAGAGGCAGATGAATGGACGGAGTCCTCCCACCTCCTGACCATGGATGAAGAAGAAACTTGACCCATTTGATCCCTGAAATTTACACCAAGTAGGATGTGTACAGGAGAGAATACTCCATTTGGTTACATTTGGTCATCTGTATTGTCTGTTCCTCCCTAAAGAATGGTTGCAGCAATGAGCATTTCATTCCATTTCTCATACCAGAGCATAAGGTGTTCCTCAGAATCAAGCAGTATCCTTGATTCTGCAGACCATTCTCTAGCCATAAACTATAAACACTGAGCGTTATCAGTGTTAGGAGCAGACACTGAGATACACACTACTAATGTCAGTATATGCTGCTACTTAGAAGAGACACGAGTTTCTCATGTCCAGACCAATACCAGATGTACTTCTGAAGATTATCACCTGCTTTTGACTGAAGCAAGGACTGGGACCTGCACGAACTATATATTGGGCTAAATACTACAGACTAAGGATCATCTGAGGAGCTTAAACGCTTCTCAGTGAAGACTGAGGCAAAAGTGATTAAGTACCTCACCCTTCCCCATATTGTGTAACCAGGTCTTCCCTTTCTATCTGAAGAGGACAAACATTTTCCCTGGCCTCTCTTGTGTCACTGACACACCTCCAGAAGCTTTTCTTGCTGTCCTTGCTCTCCTCGGTGCCTTTCTTATTGAGAAGAAGGACAATAAGCTTCAGAATTTCATCTGGCATTGGCCTGCACATGAGGAGCCTGTGTCCCACCACAGTCAACAGAATCACTGCACACCAAGAGGTCTGATAAAGGGATGATGGCCTGCAGGGGCAAGCAAGTTGTCTTGGCCTTCCTCCTGCCAAATAAAGGAAGAAATGGAGGGCACATGGGAAAGAGACAGCGTTGCTTCCCCTGATGTCTTTCAGGCCTGGAAATCCCCCTACCTTTCATCCAAGCACTTACAGAAGCCTTCACCTCGGAAAATATGAGGCAGAAGGGAGTAAATGAAAAGGCAGCAGTGGAGGAAACCAGGACACAGCCCATACCATTACCTGGGATGCTTTGTATTTGACAGGAGCTTGTCAGAAAATTGTTACTTCCCAACAGGGTGCCTCTGGGCCTGAGGCAGTGCAGGGCTACTATAAAAGGCAGCCCAGCTCTCTGCTCTCTCATCCACTTCTCTTGCCTCCTTCTCCTTGGGAATCAGGTGAGTGCAAAGCCTCTTTCCCTCTTCCTCCTTCAAGATCAGTCCTCTCCTCAATGTATTTCTCGTGTGATCTGGGCTCTGCTATCCCAGGGCTGGGAGCTGCTTCTCATGGGAGACGGAAGGGAAGAGACTGGAGATCTCTCCTTGAGGAAGTCTGGGACCTAGTTGAGATGTCTCCTGGGCTTTAAGTGGGGCAGCATATGCTGGAACAGAAGGTGTCTTGACTCTAACATGGTTGGATGCAGTGCTGATTCTCATACATCTCTGTGCTTTCCTTTCTCCTCTTCTCTCTCCCAGGTGAACCTCTCTCCCAGAGTCATGTCCTGCTACACCCAGTGCCAGCCCTGCTGCCAGCCCTGTGGCCCAACCCCTCTGGCCAGCAGCTGCAATGAGCCCTGTTGCAGGCAGTGCCAGAGCTCCACTGTTGTCATTGAGCCCTCCCCCGTGGTGGTGACCCTGCCCGGACCCATCCTCAGCTCCTTCCCACAGAACACCGTCGTGGGCTCCTCCACCTCTGCTGCTGTTGGCAGCATCCTCAGCTCTGATGGAGTGGCCATCAACTCCGGGGGTGTGGACCTCTCCTGCATTACCAACCGCTACTGTGGCAGAAGATGCCCCCCTTGCTAAAGGTGCTGGCAATGTCCCTGGCAAGATACTCCCAAGACCTGAGGACATGATGCTGGACAGAAGATAGAGCTCTGGGACATTCCCTAACTGCTTTGTGGCATTATTTCCTTCTTCTTTCTCATTGTTTGTGTTTGCCTCCCAGTGCCAGCCTGGCAGGGATCTGTTGGCCTCCCTCCCTCTGAAGGGTCGGCAGGAGACCATCTGGCAGGAGGTCCACCACAGCCTCTTCTTTGCTGATAGTGGCTTCCCTGTGAGCCATCTCCTTTTCCTCCTTAATNTGTTGTCTTCAGAATATATTCTGAAGAGAACCTTGTTGCCTGTGCTCCAATGGCTTCCGTGGCGTTATGTGATCACAGATTGTTTTGGACTGTTCACTGCAGAGAAATAAGAGCAGACAGAGTGCATCTGTAAGTGGCCTATACACGAAAAGCCCGTGTCCTATCCTAATCACCAGAAACACTGCACTATAAGAGAAAAAATATCGTGATGATGATCTTAATGGGTATCATTTGGCATTTCTCCTGTCACAGAAAGCAAGAAATGAAAGGCAGAATGAGAGGGGACCACATTGCCATGGACACCTCTCAGACCTGGAAATCTTTGGACCTCTAAACATGGCATTTATGGAAGCCTTCACATTGGAAAACATGTGGCAGAAGGCAGGAAATGATAAGTCAGAAGTGCAGGAAACCAGGACACACCAGGACACCAGCATACCATTACCTGGGATGCTTTGCATTTGACAGGAGCTTGTCAGAAAATTGTTACTTCCCAACAGGGTGTCTCTGTGCCTGAGGCAGTGCAGGGCTACTATAAAAGGCAGCCCAGCTCTCTGCTCTCTCATCCACTTCTCTTGCCTCCTTCTCCTTGGGAATCAGGTGAGTGCAAAGTCTCTTTCACTCCTCCTTCAAGATCAGCTTTATCTTCTGTGTATGACTCCAGTGATATGAGCTTTTCTGTCCCAGGGCCAGGAGGGATGGGAGCTGCTTGTCAGAGGAGAGGGGAGGAGAGAGAAGGTCTCTTCTGGAGAGAGGCTGGGACTTAGCTGAGGTGTCTCTTGGGCTCTAAGCTGGGCAGCATAACACGAGACTTGAACAGCCTTGGAATCACTTTGTCGGGCTGCAGTTCTGCTCCTCATGGTTCCCTGTGCTCTGCTTCCTTCTCATCTCTCCCAGGTGAACATCTCTTCTAGAGCCATGTCCTGCTGCCAGCCCTGCTGCCAGCCCTGTGGCCCTACCCCTCTGGCCAGCAGCTGCAATGAGCCCTGTTGCAGGCAGTGCCAGAGCTCCATCGTTGTCATTGAGCCCTCCCCCGTGGTGGTGACCCTGCCCGGACCCATCCTCAGCTCCTTCCCACAGAACACCGCCGTGGGCTCCTCCACCTCTGCTGCTGTTGGCAGCATCCTCAGCTGTGATGGAGTGCCCATCAACTCTGGCTGCTGTGACCTCTCCTGCATTTCCAGCTGCTACAGGTGCCCCCCCTGCTAAACATCCTGGCAATGTCCCTGGCAAGAACCTCTCACGACCTCAGGACATGTTGCTAGACACAAGATAGTGCTTTGGGGCATTCTACAGAGAGCTCCGAGCTGTGGATCTGCTTTCTACTGTCTTCTCTCTCTTCCTTATCTTTCCTGTCATTCCCTCCCAATGCCAGCCTAGCATGGACCTGTTGGCCTCCCTCCCTCTGCAGGGTGGGCAGATGGACACCTTGAAGAAGCTCCACCACAAGCTCTGAAATGGCTGCTCCTTGGGAGCCACCTTTTATTCTTCTTTAAACTCATTAAAGTTCTGCTGCATCCAAGCCTGGGCCTCTGAGTCATTTTTCGTCCTGCTCAGGGGAAAAGGTGGAGGAGGAAGAGGGTTGGACTCCCTGCAGTGGATTTAGCCTTGTGGCCTTTCCCTTGGAGTTGTGCTTTGCCCACTGCTGGAAAACATCCCTAGATCCTATTTAATGTGTGCTTGTGCACAAAGCCCTGGGGACTTCATTGCCCACCATCACCTGAGGGGAACTGCAGTGGGACAAGGAGACTGCTCCTGATGGCACAGATATTATCGGAAGAAAACCTTGTCATTGATGAACACCATTACAGTGCTAATTACCGCAATTGTTGCAGAGCAACAGAGACCTTGGATTACTTCCAGCTGCTTGTTCTCTCCCTCTCCCTCTTTTTCTCCCTCTCCCTCCTGTATGGGCTAGAATAACAAAGGGAGGTGAAAAAGATTGTTGGTCAAGAGCCAGAAAGGGGAATAAATTAACAAACAGTTACTAAAAATCTCTTTGTAAATCTGGCTAAAAATATTGCTAAATCTTTGAATGTCACTAATTGTTATGTTTGTGGAGGAATGAATTAAGGAGACAGGTGGCCATGGGAAGCGATGGAGAGAAACATAACCAATCCAGAGACTTGGAAACCACCTGAAACAGGCAACAGGATACACCAATGGGTATTACAAAGTTCTATAATTGGGAGAAGTTGTTGGTAAAGTTTAGGGGCCAGCATACCAGTAGGTAACCTCGAGTGTGAAGGAGGTTACCTCTGGAATGAAACAACAAAGAAATGGGATAAATGGGGAATGCCTCTGGAAATTACACTATCATTTACAAATTGAGCTAATGGCAACAACATATTAAAGGGCTGGCCTACTCCTGAAGGACAGTATTGGATTTGTGATTGATTTGCATATGCATTCTTGCCAAAAAATTGTTCAGGGTCTTGTGTTTTGGGAAAAATCAAACCCAGTTTTTTCCTGTTACCTGTGAGTGAGGGAGAATGGCTTGGGGTACAACTATATGCAGAGGCCGAAGAACTAAGGAAACTACGGACTAAACGTGAACTACAGATAGGTAACTGGGACAATGATGAATGGCCTCCTCAAAGAATAATCGCATACTATGATCCGGCTACATGGGCTGAGGATGGTATGTATGGGTATCAGAGTCCAATTTATATGCTCAATAGAATCATTAGGTTACTAGCTGTAGTAGAAATTGTTGTAAATAAAACAGGGGATGCCCTGGAGCTAATTTAAAGGCAGAATACACCGATGAGAACTTTTCTATACCAGAATCGCTTGCTTTTAGACTATTTATTAGCACAGGAAGAAGATGTATGTGAGAAATTCAATTTAACTAATTGTTGCTTGGAAATAGATGATGAAGGAAAAGCTGTACAGGAAATAGTACAGGAAACGAAGAAAATTTCACAAGTTCCAGTTCAGACCTGGAAGGGAATAAATCTAGAAGGAACTTGGGATATTTTCCTGGGAGGTGGTTGGCTAATGAAAATTGGGATTGTAGCATTGGGAATTTTTGGGGAGTTGTTAATTATTCCATGTTTAATACCTTGTATGATAAAAGTATCCCAATCAGCAGTCCAAAAAGTGCATAACGAAACCTCTAAGTTGCTACTAATGAATGCATCCAGGACTGAAATATCACCTAAATACATGATTACACAAAGAGGGGAACAAGAAAAGTATATCAGAGAATTGGAAAGAATATTAGGTATATGAAAAAGGCAAGACAAGGAGTCTCAAGCTGAAAGGGAAAAATATATAAATGAACTAAAACAACTCCAAAGGGAACCGAAAAATGTATGGCAAAAATAATGGAACAAAGGGAGAGAGATCCTGATCCATGTAAATGTGAAAGATGTGAACATATCAGAAACGATCCGTGTGAATGTTTGGCCAGTAAAAAAGGATGGTCTCCTCCGTGCAAATACGGTGGGATTCAGCACCACATTTGGTCATCCTCAGGTTCTGAGGAAGAGAGTGATTAAAAGGAATAAAAATTCATAAATGTTTATAAAAAGAAAATGGCTGATTGTGATATATGTTGATGGATTTGTATTCCTAGCCAAGTATAATTCAGGAAAAACAATTAACTGGGTAAGATGTGAATGTGGGGTTAAACAAAGCAGCTGAGACATGTAGTTTTTCCACTGAAGCAGTGTGAAGCAAGAAGTTAATCAAAAGCTTCCTCATATTGACTGAACAATACTGTACTGTTTTTGCAGGATGCACTAAACACAATGTAACATTTTTAACTGATTTGTTGCAAAACCTTGTACTAAGCTCTCTTAAGTCAGCATTTCATAGCATTTCACAAGAAGCACGTACGGGGGTGTTCGCTGGAAAAAGCAGAAGCAAGGACTTATCAACAGATGCGGAAAAAAACCCTCGAAGACCCTCAAGAATAGCAGACGTATGCGTGACATGGGTTGGACTTTTACAGAAGACGCTTTGCATAAACCCACCTTCTTTTGAATATGCATAGAATTGTACTCAAGAAAAGATAATGCCAGAGCTTTGATAGGTGTGCGTGAGCGATTGAGATTCTGCTTGTCCCCGCACCCAGTGCTGCCTTGCTTACTGCAATTTTGTTAATTAAATTGAGCTACTAAAGAGAATATAGAGTCTCAGTCATTGGTCATTTGTAACAATGACATCAGTGGGAGGTTCAGAGAATCATAGAATAGTCCAGGTTGCAAGGTTTTTGTGAGGATTCGGGGCAAGATTTTTTGAGTTGAGGTGTCTGCAGAGGTGTTTTCTATGGGGAGATGGCAGAAGCTGTTCCCAGAGCAAACGAAGACAGATCCGGGGATTCGGGCATCAGGGCCAATGAATAATTAGAATGAGGAGTTGCTGCAGGTTCTAGACCCCTGCATCCCTATATGGGAGACCATGGTTATGCACATTATGAACCTGAAACTCACCGAGGAGCATGGTGGAGGAGATATATACTCTGTAGCCCAGGGAGGACCTTTCATGAAGGAAGAAGAGCAAATCTCCTATGAAGACAGGCTGAGAGAGTTGGTGTTTTTCAGCCTTAAGGAGAGAAGGCTACAGGGACAACTTTCAGCAGCTTTCCAGTACCTGAAAGGGTCTGTACAAAAGCTGGAAAGAGATTATTCAGGGCTTATTATTAAGAGATTATTATAAAGAGATTATTTTTATGTAGTGATTGCAGAAGGGAGAATGGTGTTAAAATGAAAGAGGACATATTTAGATGAGATATTAGGAATAAATTATTTCGTGTAATGGTAGTAAAACACTGACACAGGCTGCCCTGAGGCACTGCAGATGAACCTTCCTGGAAGTGTTCAAGGCCAGGTTGGATGAAACTTGGGGTAACATCGTCCAGTGGAAGGTGTCCCTGCCCTTGGCAGGGAGGTTGGAACTAGATGATTTTTACGGTCCCTTCCAACCCAAACCATTCTATTTGTTCTGTCATGTGGTCTAAAAATTAATGGAAATATGGTATGGGTAATATTATCCCCATGTCCAATGTGAGGTTTCTGGTTGGAACGGAACTTTAAAAACTTTCTATAACAACCCCTCTTGCCGGGGGACAACTTTTGCCAGAACAGGTTTCTAAAAGTTTCATCCAACACTTAAGTCCTTCGCCTTTCCTCACAGAACAAACTCTCCAGGCGTTTGGTTATTTTTCATGTATACATGGGAGAAGAAGCAGGTGCTGGATCAGGACCAACAGAGTCCGAGTAGGGGTCCTGGTGGTGGCTTTACTCACGCAGAATGTCTGGGGAGCATTAGAGCTACCTGGGTGAAGATGACCACAACTTCAGTGGCCATGCTACCAGGGCTTCCATTAAGCACCCTCCTCTTTCTTCTCTCTTCTCTCTTCTCTCTTCTCTCTTCTCTCTTCTCTCTTCTCTCTTCTCTCTTCTCTTCTCTTCTCTTCTCTTCTCTTCTCTTCTCTTCTCTTCTCTTCTCTTCTCTTCTCTCTTCTTTCATAAGAGTGGAGTAATGCATCAGTTTGTGTTTAGTGACTATGAAAGAACGGAAATACTTGCTGGAAAATGACTTAGATTATTTGTTTTTTTAAGTAAAGGTGCAGCATTTGGAGCAGATGGGATGTGGCTAGAGTGTCATGACTACCCTAGATGATGGCATTATCAGGGGTACTGCACGTGCTAACTCCAAGAGAAATTGAGTGGAGGGTGGAGTGGAGACACTGTAGCCACACTCTGTGTCAACAATACCAACTAACTGCACTTCGGATACCCTGGGCCAACAACCTGCCACCCTTTGGCAAAATACTGTCCTTAAAGCGAACTTTGATCATTATAATCTCATTCCGATACTGAACCACACCTCCATCCCTAAAGCTGCCCAGCTCCAAGGTGCGACCACCCCTCACTGAACCTGTACTCTGAATTTTCTCTAGCCTAAATGTGAAGTGAGGGATCTTTGCGTCACTCACAATAAAGGAAGACTTGACTAGAGTTCCTCAAGCTCCATCTGTCAGGTAAAATAGTATAAAAACAGCCAAAGGGTGGAAGAATGTCAGGGAAAACACTATGCTAAACCTCTCTTCCCCCACTTTGGGACACATTTGGGTGAGATTCAAACACTAGACTGGATTGTGTTACTTCCCAGGAACTGGATAAACTTCTGTGGAGTCTCTTCAATAGTGCAAACCCCTACAGGATCACTCTTAAATGTGGTTTAGGCCTGAGTGCACCACTAGCAATCATAAACTTGAAGAATATTGCTGAAACGATGGTGAACTCAGTGACAGCCAGAAAGAAGTGTGAAAACAACCGAGCCAGAAAGCAGGATGAACATATTATTTCCCTGGTGACAAAGAGTCTTTGTGGCTTTTGATACAACGATAGTGCTGTAGCATTTCTCCTGATGACAAAGAAGAAATGCACCAATGCACATAGCTCCAAACAGTTATTTAACAAGGGAGCCATTGTCTACACAGGTTAAAAGACATACCAAGAAAATTATGGCATGGGTACATGGACCAAGCTTCGCATGCCAGGGAAGCCATGGAGAATGAGACCAATGTCCTGGTTTGGGCAAGGATAGAACTGATTTTCTTTATGTAATTTTGCTTTCAGGTAAGTCTCTTCTAAGGAGCCGCACTTGATGAAAAGAACAGCAAGTTTCTTACTCAGTGTCTGCTTCAGATGCTGCATATCACTATCTGTGTGGTAACACCTGGGTGCACTTCTTCCCTAATTGCCTCCTTATTAATTGCCTACATCATGTACCCAAGGTGCCACTTGTCTATAACGTCGACCATCACTGGAGATTTCATCAAGTGTGATGAGGAAGAGGCGAGAGCTTTGGGTGGGAGCTACAAAAGTCTTTGAAAAAGGGAGCTGAGCTAGGGTCAGACAATCATACAGCAGAACATTCCTTGGATGCCAAACCGACGACTTTGTTCATGTGCACATGAAATGAATGCACCATCTTTCCAAGTGAAAAAACCCACTGCAGGGAATCCCACCCTCCTATACCTTCATATATTCCTCCCGTACGTTTTGGAAAGAGAACTCAAATGCCGAGACTTAGATGCAACAAAATTTTAATGAGATTAAGGAGGAAAAGGAGATGGCTCACAGGGAAGCCACTATCAGCAAAGAAGAGGCTGTGGTGGACCTCCTGCCAGATGGTCTCCTGTCGACCCTTCAGAGGGAGGGAGGCCAACAGATCCCTGCCAGGCTGGCACTGGGAGGCAAACACAAACAATGAGAAAGAGGAAGAAAATAATGCCACAAAGCAGTTAGGGAATGTCCCAGAGCTCTATCTTCTGTCCAGCATCATGTCCTGAGGTCTTGGGAGTATCTTGCCAGGGACATTGCCAGCACCTTTAGCAAGGGGGGCATCTTCTGCCACAGTAGCGGTTGGTAATGCAGGAGAGGTCCACACCCCCGGAGTTGATGGCCACTCCATCAGAGCTGAGGATGCTGCCAACAGCAGCAGAGGTGGAGGAGCCCACGACGGTGTTCTGTGGGAAGGAGCTGAGGATGGGTCCGGGCAGGGTCACCACCACGGGGGAGGGCTCAATGACAATGGTGGAGCTCTGGCACTGCCTGCAACAGGGCTCATTGCAGCTGCTGGCCAGAGGGGTTGGGCCACAGGGCTGGCAGCAGGGCTGGCACTGGGTGTAGCAGGACATGACTCTGGGAGAGAGGTTCACCTGGGAGAGAGAAGAGGAGAAAGGAAAGAACAGAGATGTATGAGAATCAGCACTGCATCCAACCATGTTAAAGACACCTTCTGTTCCAGCATATGCTGCCCAGCTTAGAGCCCAGGACACACCTCAAGTAGGACCCAGACTCCCTCTAGGAGAGATTTCCAATCTCTTCCCTTCCCACTCCCATAAGAAGCAGCTCACAGCCATGGGATAGCAGAGCCCAGATCACCTGAGAAATACAATGAGGATAGGACTGATCTTGAAGGAGGAGGAGAAGAGGCTTTGCACTCACCTGATTCCCAAGGAGAAGGAGGCANAGGATCAAGAAGTCAGTGAGAGTCAGCAAGTAGGGTGAAAACGACTGAGCCAGCAAGCCGGCAAATCAAATTCTTTTCCTGGTGACAAAGCGTCTTCATGATTTTTGATACAACAGTGGTGCCGTAGCGTTTCTCCTGATGAGGAAGAAGAAATGAAGCAAGGTCTGCAGATGCAGGTTGCTCCACACAGCAATAATGAACGGGTTATTCCCTACCCAGAGGAGAAGACATACCAAGAAAATAATGGCACATGGGTCCATGAACCAACCTTGAGAGGTCTGGGAAGCCATGGAGAACGAGACCAGTGACAGGTGTCTTGTTCTCCTTTGCTACTGCCCAGGAGCTGACCAGAAGGAATCAGCTGCCCAGACGAGAGTGAAGGAACAAAGCTGTGGTTCCATAGATCTATGATTTCTCTTACTGCCTGAGGAACCAGCAGACACACTTGGTAGTGGGCAGAACACATTTACTGCAGGCAAAGGTCTCACCATGCTTGGGCTCAGGTCCAAGCAGTAGAAGAAAGGACCTGGCAGAAGTCTGACCAACATTTCTGCTTTGCTGGAACCGACGATTGCCATGAAGCGGTTGACTGTTGCTGCACGTCCCTGGTATATGTGGTAAGCCCACAGTGCCCTTCTTCCCTAATTGCCTCTTTATTAATTGCCTACATCATGTACCCAAGGTGCCACTTGTCTATAACGTCGACCATCACTGGAGATTTCATCGTGTGATGAGGAAGAGGCGAGAGCTTTGGGTGGGAGCTGCAAAAATCTTTGAAAAAGGGAGCTGAGCTAGGGTCGGACAACCATACAGCAGAATATTCCTTGGACGCCAAACCGACGACTTTGTTCATGTGCACATGAAATGAATGCACCATGTTTCCAAGTGAAAAAACCCACTGCAGGGAATCCCACCCTCCTATACCTTCATATATTCCTCCCGTACGTTTTGGAAAGAGAACTCAAATGCCGAGACTTAGATGCAACAAAATTTTAATGAGATTAAGGAGGAAAAGGAGATGGCTCACAGGGAAGCCACTATCAGCAAATAAGAGGCTGTGGTGGACCTCCTGCCAGATGGTCTCCTGCCGACCCTTCAGAGGGAGGGAGGCCAACAGATCCCTGCCAGGCTGGCACTGGGAGGCAAACACAAACAATGAGAAAGAGGAAGAAAATAATGCCACAAAGCAGTTAGGGAATGTCCCAGAGCTCTATCTTCTGTCCAGCATCATGTCCTGAGGTCTTGGGAGTATCTTGCCAGGGACATTGCCAGCACCTTTAGCAAGGGGGGCATCTTCTGCCACAGTAGCGGTTGGTAATGCAGGAGAGGTCCACACCCCCGGAGTTGATGGCCACTCCATCAGAGCTGAGGATGCTGCCAACAGCAGCAGAGGTGGAGGAGCCCACGACGGTGTTCTGTGGGAAGGAGCTGAGGATGGGTCCGGGCAGGGTCACCACCACGGGGGAGGGCTGGATGACAATGGTGGAGCTCTGGCACTGCCTGCAACAGGGCTCATTGCAGCTGCTGGCCAGAGGGGTTGGGCCACAGGGCTGGCAGCAGGGCTGGCACTGGTTGTAGCAGGACATGACTCTGGGAGAGAGGTTCACCTGGGAGAGAGAGTAAAGAGGAAGCAAGGCACAGGGATGCATGAGAATCAGCACTTCACACAACCACACTGGAGCAAAGATATTTCAAGGCTCAGCGTAGGCTGCCCAGCTCAAAGCCCAGGAGACACCTCAGCTAAGTCCCAGCCTCTCTCCATGAGAGTCCTCCTCTCTCCTCCCCTCTCCTGTGAGAAGCAGCTCCCAGCTCTGGGATAGCAGAGCCCAGATCACCTGAGACATACATTGAGGAGAGAGCTGATCTAGAAGGAGGAGGAGGAGAAGAGGCTTTGCACTCACCTGGTTCCCAAGGAGAAGGAGGCAAGAGAAGTGGATGAGAGAGCAGAGAGCTGGGCTGCCTTTTATAGTAGCCCTGCAC
>JAAWXA010000201.1:5271-22043 GCA_038090715.1 Florisuga fusca
CTCCCTTCCGCTTCTCCCTTCCCCTTCCCCTTCTCCCTTCCTTTTCCCCTTCCCCTTCTCCCTTCCTTTTCCCCTTCCCCTTCCCTTCTCCTTCCCCTTCCTCCCCCTTCTCCCTTTCCCCCCTCCCACCTCTCCCCTTTCCCACCTTTTTCCTCTTCTTCTCCTTCCATTCCCCATTTCTCTCCCCCTCACCTTTCTCTTCCCCCATTCCATCCTCTCCTTTCCTCCCCTTTTTATCCCACCAATCTTTTTAATCCCCTCCCCTTTCCCTCCCCTCCCCTTTCCCTCCCCTCCCCTTTCCCTCCCCTCTCCTTTCCTCCCCTACCCCTCACCCTCCCCTCTTTTTCTCCCCCTCCCCATTCCCTCCCCTCTCCATACCTCCCCTCCCCATACTCATTCCCTTTTCACTTCCTGCTCTCCACTCCTACCCTCCCTTCACTTCCCCGCCAATTCTTTTTTTGTACTTTATGTAAATAAAGTGATCTGGATTTTGGCTTTGAATTTTTCATCAGTGTCTGGCCCTTTTTTCTTGCTGCTACCACGTCTCCTCCTGTTTACACTTTTTCATTTTCTGCACACTGTTTATGGAATGGAATCGAAAAAAACCACATTTTTGAAGCAAAAAACATAGCCTGCATTTAAAGAGTGCATAAAGGGCCTTGGAAGTATAAAGACTGCTCCAGAAATCACTTGGGCACGAGCAATGTGCTCATGTCCTTTGCTGGGTGTCTGGCATGGCTCAGTTTTGAGTGCCAGAGCTCAGCTCCACTTCCATGTTGTGGGTCAGAGGGTTCATTTTCCTAAGGAAAGCACATGGACAGTGTATTTCTTCACAGTGCTTTCTGATGCCACTCAAGTTTCAGACCCTCATTCTAAAAGAGGCTTCATGGCAGCTCTGCTCTAGAGCTGTCACACGTGTCTCCACACCCAGCCCTCTGATCTGCTCCCTTTCCTTCAGACACAACTCACAGCAGCAAACACTCATCTTACCATCTCACTTTGGGGATCCATTCCAAACTTGTGCTGCCTCTGCACAGAATGACTTCTGCAGCCTGACCAGCACACCACAGACACATCCTGCAGAGGGGGACAGGACTTTCCTATTTGTCAGACAGAAAGAGGAATTTTGATATCCCCAGAGAGAGCAGCTATTCAAGAAACAGGCAGTAAGCTCTAAGGCACAGACAGCTTTACCATTAAACTCTCTTATGCAGAAAAGTATTCACTACTGAATACTTTTGGTGGAAGCATTTGGTCTTTGGTGGTCAGCAGTTGGAACAAAGGACCTCAACGACAGGTTGTTTGTTTGGAAGCATTTCTTTCAGTCTATTTGCTAGTTTGTTTTTTCCTGTATCTATGGTATATCTCTTTATGTCACACCGTACCACACTGTCATTCTGAAGTTAAGAGGATATTATTTTATTTCTGTAGACCTCTGCTTAGTGTAAGGTACGGCTAAAAATCAAAACCAGGTGTTTCCTGGTTTGGGCCAGGATAAAGGTAATTTTCTGTCTTGTACTTTTGCTTTCTTTGCAGCTGCTGCCCACAGACACTGCTGCTGTTCAAAAAGCCAGTGCTGCTGCTGCTCCTGCTGCAGACACCACAGCCTCTCCCCCTCAGCCCACACAGATACTCGTCCACCCGGTAACTAGGAGAAAAGGAAAACCATGGAAACCAGAAATTAGCCTGTTCCAGGCATGTGAAGGACAAAGAGGGGATTGTTGAAGCAGAGTCTCTTCCAGCTTGAGGTATTCTGTGATTCAGAATGATCTGGAGGGTCATGGGAATGATCTGTAGGATCATGCAGCAGGAGGAGCATGGGAATCTCATCCTTGAGCAGCTCCAAGAGACACTACTGCTGACTGAGGCTGATGCTGTAGATGGGATTAAGAAGTGAGTTCCTTGGGGACAGGGGCAGGGTTGGCTTCAGTTGAGTGGGATCATGGAATCATGGAATGGGTTGGGTTGGAAGGCTTAAAGATCATCCAGTTCCAACCCAACCCATTCCATGATTCTGTGAAACAGTCCCAGCCATTTCCAGGCCTGGGAGTCTCCACAGCCACCACCAGGGCTTTGTGATGCAGGGTCTGGTGCCTGGACACCGTTGCCATGGGGGTCTCTATGGTGACCCTGAGGGTGGAGACCTGGGGTGCCGATATCTGGGAGAGCACCTCCCTCAGGAGTCAGCAGCTGCCCTGGGTGACCATGGAATGTCTGTGGCAGAAAATGCCCAAGATATTCCATGGAGAAGGAGGTGGAAGCCTGCTCCCAGACCTCTACAAGGCACCAAGGTCAGTGAATGAAGGAAGGGCCAGAACAGAAGTTCCCCTGCAGGCTGCGGCGAGAGGGCAGCTGTCCCCTGCAGCCCATGGAGGAGCATGGAGGGGCAGATGTGGATCTGCAGCCCATGGACTATCCTATTTTTGGACAGGATAGAGCTAATTTTCTCTCTTGCAATTTTTTTTTCAGCTCAGTCTCTTGTAAGCAGCTTCACTTGCTGAAATAAACAGCAAATTTCTCAGTCAGTGTCTGCTTCCGGAACTGATAATGCTCAATGTTTATAGTTACTGCTACAGAATGTTCTGCAGATCCAAAGACACTGCTCAGTTCTGAAGAACATCTTGTGCTCCAGAAAGAGAAAAGGATCAAGGAGGTCACACCTGCAACCTTCCTTTAGGGAGGAAAGGACAACATAAATGACCAAAATTGACCATACAGAGTATTCCATTCCATACATGTCATACTAGGTATAAATTTGAGAGATCACAAGGGTCAAACCCCCTCTGTCCTCTTTTTTTCTTCCTTCCTTTGGCCTCAATGTGAGGATCTGCTCCTCTATAGTTCCTCAGGGGCTGCTGCAGTCCTGAGCACCCCAAACCCCCCTAGAGCCTCCGAGGGAGAAATGAGTCTGGGGGTGTTGGGGGTGACCCCCAGTGAGGAGCTTTGGGGAAAAACATCCTGACTGTTCCTGGGGAAGGGATGGGGGCAAAAACCCAATTCGGCAGGAATCAGTGTTCCAGCAGTCATTTCCCTGCATGTTTCTACTGAGAGCTGTGAAGCTGTAACCTCTCCAGCATGCTAGTTTTTAATTGGAGTGAGGGGAAAAATGAATGCAGAATAAATATATCTGACACAAGATGTTCCTCAGAACCCAGCAGGGGCCTTTGGATTGTTGATATTTTGTGTTTTTTATATTTTAACAGGCCTTTGACTTAGCATTTTAGAGAAGAGGACAGACTCCCAGAATCACAGAATTTTCAGGGCTCACCCAGGTCCAATACCCCCCCATGGGCAGGGACCCCTCCCACAGCCCAGGGTGCTCAGAGCCCCATCCAACCTACCCTTGAACACTGCCATGGAGGGCNAACATACTGAGCTGGTAGCTGGAAACTTCATCTTCCGGGGTGGTGGCGTGTCGCCTGGTCGGAACCGCCCACGCCGGAAGATGAAGTTTCCAGCTTCCAGCTCAGTATGTTTCCGGCGCTCGGAGGAGACACTTCCGGTGCCTCTCCGCTCGCGAAGCTGGATGCGTCACGGTCAGAGATACTATTTTCGGGAGGAGAGGGCCTGGATGCGGTTACGCATGCCGGAATGCTGCCGGAACTCTGAGCAATTTGTCCAATTGTCTTTTCCCCCGTAGGGGGGCTGGGGTCACAATCAATTCCTAGCTGGTGTATGCCCGATACTTTTTTGCGGTCTAAGTTTGCCGTGGCGACCGCGGCAATTTTCTTTTCAGCGTGATAAAGTTTCAAGCAGTTTATGACTGTACGCCACGGTTTCATCAACTTCCGCGCTGTTTTATCCACGCTTGTTCCACAAAATATACCCCAGATCTTTCCATTCTTTCTCATCAAACAATTTAGATGGATCGGTAAACAGCCTATGCTCACGGCCATATGTTAAAAGCGCTGAAGGGTCCTTTTTAAGATCTATAACTTTTACTGGACGTTTCTATAAGAAGCTTACAAATAAGTTCAGGGCTACTTCATTCTCCATAGCGTCACCACGCTTTTCTTGGTACAACTTATAACCGTGTAAGAGGATCAATTTGTACCTGTACCAGCAGCGATTTTCAGAGCCGGTAGCCCAGTCCCGGTTTGCGAGTTTCTCAATTCTTCTCAGGCTCGAGCAGCACCCCTACGCCAGCGTCAGTGCTGCTTTCTTGTCCACCAGACGCTGCCTGCCGGCACGACCCGGGCTCTTCGTTTCAGTGCCGATTTTACGGTCTTCATAGGCTGCTCCTTGCCCTGCCGAAATCGGTCTTTTTACCTACACGACTGCAGGTTCCCTGAATTCAAGGCCTCGAGGTCAAGTCTGTGTTCAGGGCGCAATTTGTTGAGGCAGATCGAGGTAAAACTCGTACAATCAATGTGATTGATAAACAAGCTTCAACTTTATTGCGCAGTTACAATGCTTATATAGTGCTTGTGTGAACACACCCCCCACAACCTTGCACTAACATAGCTTATTACTGGACACCCGGTGTGTTTACCTTTAGAGAACAAATCCCAGCTGCGTAAGGTCAGCAGTAAGGGCCGATGTAATTGGCCTCAGATAAGAGATTATATACACAGACATGGAATTGTGCACACCCCGATTCCAGGGTATTCTACAACATTCTACAACATTTTGGTACTCAGGGTATGTGATCTATGGCTTTTTATCTGGGATTAGTGTTGCTCTGTGGTTCATTCTTGGTAAGAGCTGCTTACAAACTGTAGTTGTGATATGGTCTTCAAGAGTGTGGTACATGGTGCAGTGGTTTTCCATACAGCTAGGAGATACATATAGGATGCACATTTCATACACATAAGAAATATCCCTGTAGAGTGGAAATAGACTGCCCACAGGTCAAAGCACCCACACTTGGAAAAGCTAACAGGTGTCTGAAAGAATTGGCTGTACGAGATGTTTTCTATACCGATGATGAGACTATACATCCTTATCACATGCCATGCCCTAAGCCTGTGAGGCAAATGTTTGTGCATGCTGCACCATCCCCATTTAGCCATACACTATCAGTCATGTTATGGGTTCCTGGAGAAATGGAACCCACTGTGGGTGATGTGATTAAAACAGCACGAGAATATGAAGATGTTGTCATGGCTCCTCATCGGGCCTGTGTCTCAGCTGTAAAGGAAACAGCTGAGAAACTGCACCTACCCCATCACAAAGCCCTGGTGGTGCTGTCAAGAGCCCAGGCATGGAAATGTCTGGGACCATGTCACAGAATCAGAATCATGGAATGGGATAGCTTGGAAGGGTTAAAGATCATCTTGTTCCAACCCCCTGCATGCATGGGCAGGGACACCTCCCACCCATCTGAAGCCAACCCTGCCCCTGTCCCCATGGAACTCACTAGAAATCTAGACACAGAAAGACAAAAGACATCTCGTGTTCCTGCCCCTTGCCCTAGCCATGCTCACGTTGCTCAAATGTGACTTCTTCTAAAATTTTACGTGGTTCAGTTAATAACTGACATCATCCTGGTGCAGGGTGCTTCAGAGCTGCGGATCCACATCTGCCCCTCCGTGCTCCTCCATGGGCTGCAAGGGACAGCTGCCCTCTCCCCACAGCCTGCAGGGGAACTTCTCTTCTGGCCCTTNACAGAATTTACTCTTCATATCAAATAGAAATCTCCCCTCTTCAACTGTTAAGCCACCCCCCCGTGTCCTATCACTACTGACATACTAATAATTCCCCCCCAGCCCCTTTTCAACACCAAATTTCTGAGATTTTTACCAAAAATTCCCTTTTTCGACACAAAATTCCCCTTTTCCACACCAAAATCCCCCTTTTTGAGCCTAAGTCCCTGAGGTTTTTACCAAAATTCAACCCAAAATCCCCGTTTTCCACCTAAAAGCCACCTTTTTTGACCCAAAATATCCCCCCTTTTGACCCTCAATCCCAGAAATGTTACCAAAAATGCCCTTTTTAATCCCACTTCCCTCTTTTCAAGAGTAAATCCTTGACTTTTTAACAAAAATACCCTTTTTTTAGCTCAAATTCTCCTTTTCCACCCCAAAATCCCCCTTTTTGAGCCTAAATAACTAAGGTTTTTTACAAAAAAATGCCCTTTTCTTAACACCATACCCTTCTTTTCACACACGTGACTCTTTCAGCAAGGCGGGGGGGGAACTTGTCACTCTGTTCCTGACCCCTGAGAGACACCTATGACACCGTCCACAGCCCTTGGGGACATTCCTGACCCATCGGGGACACGAGCTGTGACCCTGCCCCCAGCCCCTGGGAACCCACAGGTGCTGCCCCGGGCCTGCCCCTGGCCCCCACAGCCCCTCCCATGGTCGCCCCTCACCCCTCACGTCCCGGTGCCCATNCTGACCTTGGTGTCTTGTGGAGGGCTGGGAGCAGGCTTCCACCTCCTTCTCCATGAACATCTTGGGCATTTTGTGCCACAGATATTCCATGGTCACCCAGGGCAGCTGCTGACTCCTGAGGGAAGTGCTCAACTGGTAATGGGCACTCCAGGTCTCCACAGCCCTTATATACCCCCAGGGTCACCATGGAGACCCCCACAACAATGGTTTCCAGGTACCAGACCCTGCATCATAAAGCCCTGGTGGTGGCTGTGTAGACTCCCAGGCCTGGAACTGGCTGGGACTGTGTCACAGAACAATGGAATCGTGGAATGGGTTGGGTTGGAAGGGTTAAAGATCATCTTGTTCCAACCCAACCCATTCCATGATTCCATGATCCCACTCAACAGAAGCCAACCCTGTCCCCATGGAACTCACTTCTTAATCCCATCCACAGCATCAGCCTCAGTCAGCAGTAGTGTCTCTTGGAGCTGCTCGAGGGTGAGCTTCCCATGCTCCTCCTGCTGCATGATCCTACAGATCATTCCCATGACCCTCCAGATCATTCTGCATCACAGAATACCTTAGGCTGGAAGAGACCCCTGAGCATCTCCTTGTCTGAGGGCCCTGCTCAAAGCATGATGAAGCAGATGAGGTTGCTCAAGGGCTTTCCCACTGTGGCTTCATCCACCAAGGGGGTGAAAGAACCTTTTGTCGCACCCAACATGCTGGAGTATAGACAGGAAAAAGTGCTGGTACAAGGAGGTGTAAGTGCCTTTTGTCCCACCCCACAGGGGGATTATGAAGACAGGAAACAGTGTTGGCATAAATTCTGGACACTGAGGCACCGTCGCTGCTTACCAGGAGGACTTTGGATCACTGATGGCACTGTGACCCTCATCATCTCGTGAACTTCCCACCCACCACATCACCCACCTCTTCAATCCAGACATCACCAGTTTGGCTACAACAGGACAATGGTAGAGCATGTCAAAGGGCTTGCTAAAGGCCAAGTGCACCCCATGCCTTTCTGTCCCCTGCCCACTCTGCTTCAGCAATCCCCTCTTTGTCCTTCACCTGCCTGGAGCAGGCTGGACCCCGTCACTGTCCCAGGGACTGAGGTCATAGAATCATAGACTCATAGAATGTTAGGGGTTGGAAGGGACCTCTAGAGATCATCTAGTCACACCCCTCTGCCAAAGAAGGATCACCTAGGGCAGGCCACACAGGAACACACCCAGGTATGTGTTGAAAGTCTCCAGAGAAGGAGACTCCACAGCCTCTCTGGGCAGCCTGTTCCAGTGCTCCTACAACCTCACAGTCAAGAAGTTTCTCCTCATGTTGAGGTGGAACTTCCTATGTTCTACCTTAAACCCACTGTTCCACTGAAAAGAGATTGGCCTCTTCCTTTTGACACCCACCACTCTGGTATTTATAGACATTCATAAGATTCCCTCCTCAGCCTTCTTTTCTCAAAGGTAAACACTACCAACTCTCTCAGTCATTCTTCATATGAGAGATGTTCACATCCCTTAAGAACTTGATCCAGTATTCCAGGTGTGGTCTCAGCAGGGCAGAGTAGAGGGGTAGAAAAACCTCCCTAGATTTGCTGGAAAGACTTTTCCTTATACACTCGACTCTGTTCATGGGCTGTGCTGGTCAAGCTGGGAGGCAGACCCAGCTGATGGTGCTCACTGCCACTGACCACGTCCCACATAAGCTCTTGGGTGGCCATGGAGGGTGCTCAGAGGTCCCCTGCCTGATTCCAGACATGGGATGTCTTTATTGCAGAACATTCACCATCCCTGAGGGCTCTGGACACCAAAGAAGTGACAAAGGAACCAGCCCTAAGTCCCCAAACTCCCCCTGGGACCATGATGGCATCACAGGGAGCCCCCAGAGAAAGCAGCACAGCAACAATCTCTGCAGAGTCGACTCCTTGGGCAGCTTCTTGAGAGCCAGAGTGGAAGAAGAGCTGAGCTCAGGAGATCCCCTGTGATGCTGGAAGGGCTGTTCTGGAGGCCAGCTCTGTCACAGCAGTGCCCGTGCCCTGTCCCTGCCTGCGGGCACAGGACTGTCACACCGCAGGGCTCTGACCAAGCTTCCAGAGCACTCAGGCCTTACCCAAGGGTGCAGAAGGAGAGTGTGGAGGTGGAAAGTGGACAGCTTGGAAAAGATCAAGCGCTGGTGCTCCTGGGCAGTGCCCTTGTGCCAGGACTCTTTTCCCTCCACCTCTGCACACAGGCACTGCCCTGCAGCTCCAGAGAGGGTCTTAAAGGAAGGGCATCAGGCAAGCAATCACTGGAAGGTTCTTTATTTTATTTCAACACACACACACAGAGCACAGGTGAAAAATAAAATATAATAAAATAATATATATATATAAACAATATATAATATATAAAATAAAAGCTGAAAAGTATAGGGACAATTACCTATACTTCACACCTGGCATTCTATTTTTAATTAGGTTTCTAATTCCAAATTTAAAAACAAGCAGGATAAATATTAAGCTAGTCTGTGCCCCATATATAACATATCTTTCCTAGTGAATAAGCACTCTGAGACAAGCATGAGTCTGTACACTGGAATTTAGGTAAACTGGATATAAGAGCTGCTCAAGAGAATTCTGTCAGCTGTTGCGGTGAGCCCAAGAGATCAGGGGCAACACCAGTGGTCAACTTTGTCTTATCAAAGCACTGCTAAACAAAAGGGGTCATCAGCATCTGTATTCTCAGTGCTGAGGAGCTGGGATAGCAGAAGGCAGTTTCAGAGACGTTTGGAGTTTTATTTCAGCTCCCCCCATCTCTCCTGGGGAATGTTCTTGGATGTCTCAAACCCTCAGCATTTCTGTTGCACTCAGGGAGAACAGAGCAAGGCAAGAGGATTGCCTGTGGCTGCGTGCAGAGAAGGGGGAGCTGGTCTGATGAAGGGAGGGTCAGCTCCTTCCCAGGCTCACAGAGGGCATTGCCCAGAGCTCCAGAGGGCAGAGGGAAGATGGACACCTCCTTGCCATCTGCTGCCTGGAGCTGCCCCAGCCAGGACCTGGTTCCTTGTCCCCATCTCCCTTCCTTCCCTGCTTGAGGAGTCTCAGCCCCTGCTCTCCCCTGCACAGCTGAGTTTCCATCCCACCAAGCTGAGCCAGAGACAAGTGGAAGCAGAGCCTNGCTCAGCCATCTTGCCACGTCAGAAAAGCAGCCTTTCCTCTTCATGCAGTGAGCTCCAACAGAAACTTGGAGACATCCACAACAAGTGGTGGATCAGCCTGGCAGAAAAGACGGAACTGTGCGCAGTTAGGGGTGACCACAGAGGGCTCTGCGAAGCAGGGTATGGATTGTGATGTGTAGCAATATCTAAATGTGTTCTTTGTGGCTGTGTTAAGGCTCATTAACTGGTCAGAAGACTGGTTAGAATGTCAGTTAAACTGTCGTTCCTGTGCTAAGCACAGGGGTTTTTTTCTGCTAGCTTTACACTTACTTGAACATGGGAACTCACCCGTTTGCTCCACACAGATACACTTGGCTTAAGCTGAAGTCCTCTTTCACTGGAGTTAATCCTCAACCCCAAACATCAAAGGAGCCCTACCCAGAGTTTCATAGACTTCAGCCATCACTTCTCCTCCCGTGTCCATTGATTGATTGCCTTCAGCACTGAGCCACAACACACCCCCTCTGCTCTCAGTTCTTGGTCTTTGCTGTCCCTTACTCATTGCTTGTGTTTGTAGCTCCTCTGTGTCAGTCTTTTTTGGATAGGCAAGAAGAGGATAATCAGTGACAAAAGTTATCCTTTCTTTAGGGAAAGATCACGCAGTAGTGTTCAGGCAATGGTCAGAGGAGTTGAATGTTTGTCATACATGGCATCCAACATGTTCTGTGATGTGAGGCCAGATGTCCCAGGAGGAATTGCACCTGTTCTGTTATTATTACTCCAGAGTCACAGCTTTGCAGTGACTGGTGCTGTTTCAAAGCAGGAAGCCCCTGAGACAATTTCCTTCTGTTGCTTTTAATCACAGAGAGTGTTCAGCTCTGGCTTCGTAGCCGTAATGTTCTGACAGTGACCTCTTTGCCCCTCCCTCCTGTAAAAGTAATACCAGGAATCTTGTCTCTGTTCTCCCCAGACACTGATGAACTTTAAACTACGTCTTTGTGAGCTTTTGATGGACCAGAAGACGTGAAAATATGTTTCTTGCAGTCTGAATAAATGTTCTTAGTCTGTTGGATGGATGACAGCCCTGTTGCCCTTCTCTGGTGTTTTTTTGATGCGTAGTTTTCTCCCTCTCCCCCTTATCTTTTCCCTCCTCTCCCCTTCCTCTTCCCCTTCCCTTCCCTCGCCCTTCTTTCTTTCTCCTTTCTCCCCTTCTCCCTCCCTCTCCCCATTCTTCCCCTTCTCCTCTCCCTCCCCTTCTCTCTTCTCCCTTTTCTCTCTCCCTCTTACCTCTCCCTTTTCCCCATTTCCCTTTCTCCTTCCCCTTTCTCCTCCCTCTTCCCCCTGCCCCATTCCCCTTTCCCCCCTCCCCATTCCCCATTCCTCATTCCTATTCCCCCTTCCCACTCCCCTCCTTTTTTGTAATATGTGTAAATAAAGTGATCTGGATTTTTGGCTTTGAATTTTTCATCAGTGTCTGACCCTTATTTCTTGCCGCTGCCAAATGTGCTCCTCTTTACCCTTTTTCATTTTCTCCACACCTGGTTTATGGAATGGAATAGAGAACCCCCCATATTTCTGAAGCAAAAAACATAGCCTGCTTTTCAAGAGTGCATAAAGGGCCTTGGAAGTATAAAGACTGCTCCAGAAATCACTTGGGCACCAGCAATGTGCTCATGTCCTTTGTTGTGTGTCTGGCATGGCTGAGTTGTGAGTGCCAGAGCTCAGCTCCAGTTCCATGGTGTGGGCCAGAGGGTTCATTTTCCTAAGGAAAGCACATGGACAGTGGATTACTTCTCAGTGCTTTCTGATGCCACTCAAGTTTCAGACCCTCATTCTAAAAGAGGCTTCATGGCAGCTCTGCTCTAGAGCTGTCACACGTGTCTCCACACCCAGCCCTCTGTCCTGGGTTGGGCCAGGATAAAGGTGATTTTCTGTCTTGTACTTTTGCTGTCAGCTCAGTCTCTTGTCAGTAGCTGCACTTGCTGAAATTAACAGCAAGTTTCTTAGTCAGTGTCTGCTCCTGGGGCTGATAACACTCCATGTTTATAGAGCTGGAGAGTGGTGTGCAGATCCAAGGACACTGCTCAGTTCTGAGGAACATTTTGCCCTCTGGAAGGAGAAAAGGAGCAAAAATGTCACACCTGCAACTCTCCCTTAGGAAGGAGCAGACAAGATAAATGACCAAAAATGACCAAACCGAGTATTCCATCCCATACACCTCATATTCAGTAGAAATTTGAGGAATCACAAGGGTCAAACCCCTTCCTACTCCCCTTCTTCACCTGTTCCCTCTTTTGCTTCAGCATCCTGGGAGGATTCCAACCATTCCTCTGCAAGATTTTTAAACAAATGAATCACCCTGAGGAAAAGGGCTATTAAGGAAAGAAAGAGAACAATTAATTTTTTTTTCAAACCTCTGCAGAAAGTCCCAGCTGTCTGCTGCTGTCACTGTTCCTCCTCACTGGCTGGGGCCCTGCTACTCCGTCCACCTCCACACACCTCTCCTTAGGTTTTTGGGTGCTTTAAACAGTGTAAACTACAGCCACTCTCCCATTTTTGCCAATTTTGGCTCCAAAATTCCAAACAAATGGGCCTGGCTCCCATAAGCAAAGAGTGACTGCTGAAAACTCCTGCTGGCCCTCACCCCCATGTGAGCTTCCTTGTGCTGGCAGGACCTAGTGAGCTTTTGTAACTCATTCAGCATACAGGTTTGGATATATTCCCTTTTTTCCCTCTCAGGAGAGGGCAGCCTCTAAATACAGCTGGTGTTCTCAGCACTCTTGCTCTACAGATGCTGTTTCTCTCTTTGAAAAGACTGAAAACGATGGCCTGGCAAGACATGACCTGGGCAGTCTGACATCACTCTGGAGAAAAACGACAACACGGAGAGTCTGAGGGATCAGGGCTGGGGGTGACAAAAGAAAAGGGATTGTGGGGTTCACCAAAAAANAAAAGGACACAAATTCAAAAGGTGTTGGTGAAACAGGGGATGATGGACCTGGAGACAAAGAAAAGATTCTTCACCAGTGTCAGTGCCAGTGCTGAGCAGGGTGGCCATGAACCCGGTCTGCCAGGGCTGGTCAGCTTGCTGTAACAGAGGTGCCTCCAGGAGCAGAACTCAGGGGGATGTCTGGTACCTGCCTCACCCCTCCCTTTCTCAATGGTGGAATTTCTGCTGTGTGGCTTTGTCGCGATCCGAGTTATTATTTTAACATTTAGATTATGAGGAAAATGCAGCCACTACTCAGAGAAACGCATAGAAATTGCACACTAACACTTTTTGAAACTTAAGCAAGTTACAGGGATTTATTTTAGGAAAGGGGAAACAAAATATCACTGTTAATAAAGGGTAAACACAATTCGTTACTTTGGAGAGAAGAGTTATTAAAGAAAAGAAAGAAAATGAGGGAGCAATTAAGATGTTATTACCGTCCCGCAGTCCTGGTCTCTGGCTGGAGTGGGGGGGGTGTAGGAACCGCCGTTCCTGCTTGTTTCAAAGTTCTCCACTTTTTTTCTTCTGCTGCTGTTTCGTAGTTGAAGCCGAAGTGTGGAGAGAGAAGGAGGGGAAGAAGAGCCGCCGCTTTCTCCTTTTCTCTTGGAGTTTTATACAGCAGAAGGAGTTCTGTCTTTTCATAAATCACTGGCACACAGACTTGCTAAAGATAACACAGATTTTGCCATCCCAGGAACTTCTCTTTTATTTATTATCATCTTTTCAGTCCTGGTTACCTTGTTAAATTTATTATCTTTGTCTGGACGTGTACCAGGAGACAACCTGATAAGCAGTCTTATCTTAGGAGCTTGTCAAGCATGATATAAAACAGAAGCTAGTTAAGTTTGGGGAAAAAAATCTGTTAATTGAGAAAATGTTTGGTATATTTTAAAAAGAGCATATAAAATAAATACTGATTCGAGAGACATATTTTGTATTTTCAAGGTGTTTACATCAATTTCCTAGGGTTGTTTTGACCAAATTTCAGGACCTTCAGCTCTGGTACAGACTGGTACAGCCTCAAACAATTCACCTCAGTCCATTGACCCAGCTTGCCAAGGTCCCTCTGTAGAACCTTTCTAGTCTCTGGCAGATCCACACTCCCACCCAGCTTGGTGTCATCTGCAAACTGCCTGAGGGTGCACTCACCCCCCTGTCCAGATCAGTGATCAAGAGATTGAAGCAGAGCAGTCCCAGCACCCTGGGGAACACCACTGGTGAGCGGCCACCAGCTGGACTGAGCTCCACTCACCACAACTCTTCGGGCCCAGACATCAGCAGGGTTTGACCCACTGAAGAGGCCACTGCTCTAGGCCAGACATAAGCCAGTTACTCCAGAAGTATTTTGTGGACAACGCCTTTGAAATCTTTACTAAAGTCAAGGTAGTCAGCATCCTCCACCTTTCCCTCATTCAATCAATGGTCACCTTGTCACAGAAAAAGATCAGGTTGATCAAGCAGTCCCTGCCTTTCATAAACCCATGCTGTCTGTCCTCCTTCTCCTGGCTGTCCTGCACATGCTGTGTAATGGCACTCAAACCATCTGCTCCATACCATTCCCTGGCACTGGTCAAGGTGACAGGCCTCTATCTCCCTGGATCCTCCTTTTGGCCCTTCTTGTAAGTGGGGATGACAGCTGTCAATCTCCAGTCTACTGGCACCTCTCCAGTCAGCCAGGACTGCTGATAAATGATGACAAGAGGCTTGGTGAGCACTTCTGCCAGCTCCCTCAGTACCTTTGTGTGGGTCCCATCTGGCCCCATGGACTTTTGTGTGTCTGAGTGGTGCAGGAGTTCACTGACCATCTCCCCTTGGATCATGGGGGCTCCATTCTGCTCCCTGCCCCTGTCTGCCAGCTCAGGGGACTGGGTACCCCAGGAAAAACTGCTCCTACTGCTGCTGAAGGCTGAGGCAAAGAAGGAATTAAGTCCCTCAGCCTTCTCCTCACATTTGGTCACTGTTTCCTCATTTCATCCAATGAAGGATGGAGATTCTCCTTCACCCTCCTTTTGTTGCTAATGCATTCACAAAAACATTGATTATGTTCTTAATGGCAGCAGACAGATTAATTTCACACTGGGTTTGGCCATTGTAATCGTTCCCTCTGTAGCCTCTTGACATCTTTGTAGTCTCTCTGAGCGCCCTGCTCCTTTTTCCAAGGACCATGATCTCTCCATTTTTTATGAGTTTTAACCAGATCTCTCTGTTGAGCTACGCCGGGCATCTTTCCCCACCAGTTCATCTTACAGCACATGGGAACATCTGATCCTTCACCTTTAAGAGTTTCTTCTTGGGCAGTGTCCAGACTTCCTGAAATCCATTGCCCTTCATGACTGCCTCCCCAGGGATTCTCTCAGACTCTGAAAGAGGCCAAAAGTTGCCTGCCAAAACTCCAAGGTGACAGTTCTGCTGACCCTCCTCCTTACTTCTCCAGAGATTGGTTCTTCTCACCAAGGCTTGATTTACAGGAGACCAGGCTTCCTAACAAGGGATGGGAAGAGCTTATCCCACAGAGGTAAAAGGGGTTTAGGACAGGAGATAGTAGGGCTAATTAGCAGAGCTTTAAACTAGGTATGTAGGGGGCCAGGGGTGAAAGTGGGGTCACTGGAGAGGACCCTGAATGTGACATACCAGTACCTGAGAGAGAAGGGTGTGCAAGCAAGGGCTCACAGTCCTGTGTCTTGGTGAAGGAGAATGGCAATGCATCCCCCATTTCCACCCCAAATTCTCCTTTTTTGACCATAAATCCTTGAGCTTTTACAAAAAATGCCCATTTTCAACCTCAAATTCTACCTTTTTGACTGTAAATCCACGAGTTTTACCAAAAATCCCGGTTTTAGACCCCGAATCTCCCTCTTCCACCCTTAAATCCATCCGGTTTTAGCAGAAATGCCCATTTTTCAACACCTAAACCTTCTTTTCAACCCCAAATCTCGAATTTTCACCCAAAAATCCCATTTTCCGTGTATTTTTTCGTGGCTGTTTGTTGCTTTCGTGGCTTTGTGGCTGTTCCTTTTGGCTGAGGTCCATTTTGGGGCATTTTGGGGCGGTTGGGGAGGGATTTTTGGGTGATTTCTGCTGTGTTTGGGGTCAGTCCTTGTGGAGTCCGTGCCTACATTTCCTGTCAGCCTTTGCAAGGCGACGCGCATGCGCGGACTACAACTGCCGTCGTGCCTTGCGCGAGGCTCCACTTTTTTCCCAGTCTCGGTTCTGTCGCTCTTTCTGTGACGTCACAGCGGCTGCACCGTGAGCGACAGGGAAGGGGAAAGGTAAAATCTCGACCGCCCGAAATCTCCCCCGAAGCTCCCCTGGACCCCACGGTCCCTCCCACTGCTTCCCAATCCCCTCCTGTTCATCCCAGACCCCTCCCAGTACCCCCCTCCCTCCCTCTCTCCCATCTCCTTCCGGTTCCCCCATCCCCTCCCAGTCACTCCCAGTGCTCCCCAAGCTCCCTCCCAGGGGAAGGAGGAGGGAAAGGCGGTGGGGGAGAGGCATTAGGAGTGCGGGGACAGGAGTGGTCAGTGCCCACCAGTACAAGCCAGTATAAACCAGTACAAATCCCTATAAACCGCTTTAAACCAGTAAGTCCCATCCCCCTCTCCACCCCCAGCGAACCTTTGGCATTCCCAGTTTGGGACTGGAAGGGGGTGGGAGAGAGTGGGGTTGCTCCAGCTCATCCCAGTTTGGTTCAGTTTACCCAGGGAGGGGTGGGGTACTTCACCAGTTCAGCCCAGTATGGCCCAGTTTGTTATAGGGATAGTGCCAGCACATCCCAGTTCATTCTGGGGGAATGAGGAGCATTCCCAGTTCACCCCAGTATGTCCCATTTTGTCGCAGTGTCCTCTCCCAACCTGTCCGCAGACCCTCCCAGTACCCCCAGTCCCCTCCCAGTGCCCTCCAGTTGCCTTTCAGTTCCTCTCAATACCCTTCCCAGTTCCTTCCCAGTTCCTCCCAGTCCCCTCTCAGCACCCCCTCAGTCTCTCCCAGTTCCCTCTACCTTCTCCCAGTCCCCCCATATAACCTCCCAGTCTCTGCCAGTGCCCCTGATCCCCTCCCAGTTCCTCCCATCCCCTCCCAGTCCCTCCCAAAGTCCTCCCAGGGTATTAAGGAGGTTCGGTCCAGTAACATTCCAGTCACACCAGTTTCACAGGAGACCCCCAAGTCATCCCCAGGGTTTCGGGGCTGCAAAAGTTTTGAGATTTAAAAAAAAAAAAAAAAAAAAAAAAAAAAAGACAGAGGGGGTTTGACCCTTGTGATCTCTCAAATTTATACCTAGTATGACATGTATGGAATGGAATACTCCTGTCTCTTATACA
>JAAWXA010000201.1:27365-45317 GCA_038090715.1 Florisuga fusca
TCACCCTGTGAATCAGCCTGCTTGTTCCAGGGGGAGTTTTTACAAGTTTGCAAAGCTTTGGTGGACAAAGGCTCCAGTTTCTGATGCGGGCTGCTGCAAGTTCACACATCTTCCTAACCTTCTTTAAAAAAAAAAAAAAATGAAAAAAAAAAGTGTGTTTCGGGTAAAAACTTGGTTCCCAGTGAGTCTTCCCATGTTCTGCCCTCAGCAGAGCCCATAATAATGCCAGAGGAACTATGAGCTTACCCTGTGAGGTCTTAGCCCATTCTCCTTTCACTATTTTTCCCCCTAGATCCTCAGTTAATTTTTGATCCTCTTTAGAGTCCCTGGGCTCACAATCAGTTTGTAGTTTCCTGTCTGGGCCCTAAGGATTTCTTTCTCTCTGGCCTCCTTCAGTTGCTTTCTTAGCTTCACAGTCTGCCAAAGCATTTCCCACTTCTTGAGGGGTATCCCCCTTTTGGTGGGCTTTGCAGTGCATCATGGCTTTCTTCTCAGCTCTACGGTGTCCAAAGCTTTAAGAATCTCCTCAGCATGCTTTATGTGCTTTCCTTTTCTCCTTTTTCCCTTTTGCCAGTTCCAGTGCCGGAGTCAGAGCAATTCTTTCTGCTTTCTGTGCTGCTGTGTTTGGGGGCAGGGCCCTGGATTCGATGACTGCATCCCCAGCCCTACGGGTGCCTTCTTGGACAGAGCTGCTCCCATCTGTGTGCCAGGAATCCTCAGCATCTCCCAGGGGCTCCTCTCTCAGGTGGGCTCAGATGGAATGCACCACTGCAATTGTTTCTCTGCAGTCACCAATTCTCCTGTGGTTCCACTAAGAAAAGATGCTGGATTGGCAGTGTTGGTAATCACCATTTCCCCATCATCCTCTTCTGCCAGGATCCTTTGGTATTTCAGAAACCTTGGAGGTGATAACCAGAGGGCCCCTTTTGCTTGCAGGATAGCAGACACCCTGTGAGATATTAGCAATGTAATCTGCTGCCCTAATGTGAATTTTTGTGCTTCCTGCATGCTGAGCACCACTGCAGCTGCTGCCCTTAGGCAGCTGGGCCATCCTTCACTTACTTAATCCAGATGTTTGGAGAAATAGCCCACTGCCCTTTGATAGGGACCAAGGTTTGGGGCCAAACTTCCCAGAGCTCTCCACTGCTTTTCATGGAAGAAGAGCGAAAAAGGTTTTGTAGGATCTGGCAATCCCAAGGTAGGTGCTGACATGAATTCCTTTTTCAACTCTTGGATTGCCTTTTCAGCTTCCCCATTCCAGACAGTGTCCTTAGGGCTTACCTCTAGCAGTTCACAGAGTGGTTTTACAAGCAACCCATAGTTGTATATCCACAGCCAGCACCTCCCTGTCATGCCAAGGAATGTGTGAAGCTCTTTGGCACTCTGTGGTTTGGGGTCTAGCACGTGGCTTCTTCCCTCTCTGTCCTGAGGCTTCCCTGTCCTGCTGAATTCCGTATCCCAGATCCCTCACTTGTTGCTGGGTCCCTTGGGCTTTCTGTGGAGGGACTCGAGAGCCATTTAACCCCAGAAAGTTCAGCAGACTCCCTGTCCAGGTCATGCACAGCTCCTGAGTTTTCGTGGCTCTCAGAAGATCATCTCCATCCTGCAGTACCACCCCACTTCCAGATGGGCCTTCCCATTGATCCAAATCTTGCCTTTTTCTTCCAGAGTCTGGCTTTTCCCATTCAAAGGCAAACAGCAATTGGCTCTCTCAGGGATAAGCAAAAGAATGCAGCCTTGAGGTGCAGGACAGTAAACCAAGGCAATTCAGGGAGTAATTCAGTTAACAGAGTATAGGGGTTGGCAACCCCTGGGTACAGATCCTCAGGAATTTTGTTAATACCTCTGAGGTCCTGTACTATCTTATAACTCCCATATGGCTTTTTGACTGGGAGAAGAGGAGTGTTGTACTCTGATTCACATTGGGTTAGTAACCCATATTGGATAAACTGATCAATTATTGGTTTTATACCCATTCTGCCTTGTGCTTTTAATGGGTACTGCCTGATTTTAACAGGTCATGTTCCTGGTTTAAGTTTGATTGCAATCAGCAAAGTATTTTTCACCCTTCCTGGTATCTCAGATGCCCGTACTCCAGGATAGACCTGATTTCTAATTTCCTCTGGTATTTCAGTTTTAACAGGGGTGGTTATAACAGACAAACTCAAACTTTCAACTGATTGGTCATCCCCCGCACGGAAGTCTGTTATTCCTTCATCAAATTTTATTTCTGCTCCCAATTGTTCCAACAACTCTTGACCAAGCAATGTTTTGGGTGAATTTGGCATATATAAAAATTGATGCATTCCCAGTTGTTTTCCCAATTTAAATTTCAGAGGTTTCAAAAAGTGTGCCTTTTCACTCTGGCCAGCAGCTCCCTTTACCTTTAAAAGCTCATCAGTAGGTATCAGAGCCTGATTTAAAACAGAGTATGTCCCTTCAGTATCAACATACACCTCCTATATATGACACAAAACAACAATAACAAAGTTAAGGCTATTAACACACATGTCAACCACCAATTGATCCAAAATTCTTCACTTGTCATATCCTGTGTTGTAACAATATGGGCCTTTTAGATGGAATCTTATATAACAGGCGGTACCAGGGTTTTACAACAGTTAATGCCACACAGGATAACTAAAGTAATTCCAGCAGTAATAATTACTGCTAAAGCCACCTCCCAGCCCAGAGTCCCAGTCACCAAGAGAACTGGAATATTCCAGCAATGCTGTCCCCCCCTCAGGAGTCTCAGTTATCCCTTCCCAGCCGGCAGCCACACGGATGAGGTACCTCTACCCTGGGCCGGGTGTCCTCACCCTCTACCACACCCGGGACGTCTCTCCAGGATTTTCTGGTCACCCCTTCCCAAATTAAACATCCCTGCTGCACTGATGATGGTCCTTGTCTACCCCTGCAGTGATGGAATGAGTGAGTGAGGGAGTCCTTCAGAGAAGTCTCAGGGTGCATCCAGGGGTGCGTCCCCCCCCTCGCTGGGTCCTGCAGCCAGGCAGAGAGTGTCCCATCTGGGCCCAGAATCCAGGTGTGGGGACAAACTTTACATCCCAGGAGAGGTTCCAAAGCAGGGATGGGATTGCAGTGCTGGGTGCCAGGGGGATCTCTCCTCCCAACTCACACACCCCTGCTCAATGCAGGCAGCTGTTTATTACACACAGTGATACACAGGAGTTACACAAATGTCCATGTGCAGACAGGAAGCCGAGGTTATTCAAATCAGCTCTTAACATAAGTTTCCACCATCTCCTCATGTGCACTGTCCCCTGGTGGTTGTGGGCAGGGGTCTTCTGGAGGAAGGCTCCGAGTCTTCCTCAGTGTCCTTTTTACAGGGCTCCAGGTGGCAAAAGTGGTTTCTGCTGGTTGATACTGGAGGAATAGACCTTGCAGACAATATAGTTCCTGTTTACTGCTTAATTATACATTGTTAGTTTCTATTCTCTGTGAGCAGGGCCCCTACATCTGGCCTTGTGAGTTCCTGTTGTATGTGACAAAGAGAAATGGCAACAGGGCCTACACAGCTGAGCTTTACACTTGAGCCCATTATTTTGTGAATCAGGGGGAATAGGTGTGGTCAGTGCCCACCAGTACAAACTGGTATAAACGGCATCAACAGGTCCATACGGGTGAGAAACCCTTTAAATGTTCTGAGTGTGGGGAGTTTAGCCGGAGTTCCCATTTATCACAGCATCACCGAATTCATACGGGAGAGAAACCCTATAAGTGTCTGGAGCGTGGGAAGGAGTTTTCCCAAAGTTCTGCATTATCACAGCATCATCTCATCCATACGGGAGAGAGACCCTATAAGTGTTTGGATTGTGGGAAGGAGTTTTCCCAGAGTTCCACATTATCCCTTCATCGTTGCATCCACACGGGAGGGAGACCCTCTAAGTGTCTGGACTGTGGAAGGAGTTTACCCAGAGTTCCAGTTTATCACAGCATCACCGCATCCATACAGGAGAGAAGCCCTATAAGTGTCTGGAGTGTGGGAAGGAGTTTACCCGGAGGTCCAGTTTTTCACTACATCACCTCATCCACACAGGAGAGAAGTTGTATCTGTGCACTCACTGTGGGAAAGCCTTCAACAATAGCACCTTTTGGATTAATCACCAATATGTCCACACTGAGGAAAAACCCTACACGTGTCTCCAGTGTGGGAAGGGCTTCACATCCAGCTCGAATCTCACCAGACACCTACAGATCCATAGGGGTGAACGTCCCTACAAGTGTCCTGAGTGTGGGAAGAGCTTTGCCAGGAGCTCTGATTTCATCAGCCATCGTCTCATCCACACAGGAGAGAAACCCTACTCATGTCCCCACTGCTCCAAGAGCTTCAGGCTTAGCTCCCACTTGCTGAGACACCAACACCTCCATAGGGGTGAACGACCCTAAAGCTGCTCCCACTGTGAGAAGAGTTTTTAGCAGAGTTACAATCTCATCTCTCATCACCAGACCCACCTCAGCCATCACCAGAGATTAAGGGAAATGGTCAAGGTCACCACATTTTCCAAGCTTTAGAGTTTCCAAGCTTCCACGTCTTTAGATTCTTTGAAACCAAATAAGATAAAACAAGGAAGTGATTATCAGTATGCAACACTCATCAGGGGAGGTGTCTGAATGGACCCAGGTCTGCTTCTTTTTTTAGTTAGAGAGTACCCATATGGAGCATTTTAGTGTGACTTTGCAGTGGGACTTGAAAAGAAAATGGGAGTGAGAATTTGGGATTGTGTCATTTTGAGGGGAAAAGAAGCCTTTTCCATTAAGATGCCCTTTTAAGGAGATTTAGACCCAAAAATTTGCCATTACACTTCAGTGTCTAGATGGTTGTGGCTGCAAAACTGGTTGGAGGTACACTAGTCTGAGGTTCAATATCGTTTGGGTGTTGCTTTTATTATTTAGATACTCAATAAAATTATACAAATGTGCAATGGAGCAATCCCTTATAGCTGTTGGGGTGCAAAGGGTTGGAGAATGCTTTGGATGCTTTGAGGTTGGGACCCCTCCCTAAAACTCCTTCTCTTTGTCCCCCTCTGTGGTGCAGTGATGCTCAACACCTTGAGGTAGAGAGTGGACGCTCTTGCCTTTCTGAAATCCTTATGGGAGCAGTGGGGTGTGTTATGTATCAGCAGTCCTGGCTGACAGGAGAGGTACCAACAGACTGGAAGTCAGCCAATGTGACACCCAGGTATAAGAAGGGATGGAAGGATGATCTGGGAAAATGCAACCTGTCAGTTTGACTCCAGTCCCTGGGAAGCTGATGGAGCAGATCATTCTGAGTACCATTGTGGGGTACAATCAGGAAAAACAGAAGATCAGGATGTTGCCCGAAACAAAGACTCAAACCAGCAGAGTGTCGGTTTGGATTGGTGCTTTATTAGGGGCCCCGGGAATCCTGGGGACAGGGCAGAGTCCCAGATCAGGATTCCGAAAATCCCCCGTTTGGTTTCAGCTTTTATACCCTTTTACAATGTGACCTTCATGCAGAGCTACAAAACGGTAGACAAAACAGTTACATGCTTTATATAAACAATGGTAGGCAGACATCCACTAACTACAAATTTCTCATGCTAGTTTAACTTAAGGTGTTATTGAACCGATACNGATATCCAACTTGAGACCTGGATCCCCAGGGAGCTGAACACTGCCCCAATCCAGTTATGTTCTGCCTCTTTTTGAACTTCGTGAACCCTGCCCTCTATTTGTCCCAATTGACTAATATCTTTTTCTACCTCCCGAGTGACATTTGGGATGTGTACGCAACAATGCTCATCCTTATAGTGCAGATACCCACAGACACCATGCTCTTTTAGTAACACCATATCCAAGGCCATTCTATTTTGTATGGTCATCCTAGTTGTGGCTTGTAGCTGTAAATTCAGGTCCTTAATTCCTTTCTTTGGTTCTGCTGCCAACCTCTCAGTCTGTCCCAATAACTTGAACAACATTTCCCGATTCCGATAAGTGGAAATTGGTGTAAACAAAGATTCCAGCACCCACCCAAATTTGACCCCTGAAGAGGGTTCATGCCACCCATCTTCTTCATCTAATCCTACAGCATCCAGGTCTTCACTAATATCTCTTCTCTGTCTCTTTTGTATCTCTTTTGACGTTAACTTTGATTGTTTCCACAATGGACACAGGGTTGGTACACCCAAAGTAATTTGCGTGGTTAGCCCATCTATGGGTAGGTGAGATGTCCATTGGCCATGTCCCAAGACCCACACCAAATTCCCAGGACTGTGAACCATTGTGTGCCTGCAATCTATAGGTTCCATTCCTTGTCTTATAGTATGATTATATCCCCTACATTCACATCCCCACTTTAATGCCATCTTTACTGGCACTAGTCCTATTCAATCTTCCGGAGTGTCACATGTAAATACTTCTGTACAATTCCATTCCTCCGTTTGGGCTTGAAACTGCCTGGAGGAGGTAGATGTAACAGGGACTTTATAATAAGACTGGTTTCTATTCCCTGACCACTGAATGCACCATTGTACTTTCCCGAGATAAGTGTAATGTTCTAAGATACTGGGTCCCCACAAGGTCTTCCAATCTTTCCATGTGTCATGATTCTGAGTAATATTTTGACAGCTCATCTCATTTCGTGTGATATTAGTCCTTATTGTAACTTTGTTACATTCTTCATCTATCGGGAAGTTGACTAGACATCTCCTCGTGTTCTGAATCCAGTTATAATAGTTAGGCTTTAATTTACAATCAGCTTCGGTCATTACTTGAATGGTCATACATAGATCCTTCCATGCCTCTACTGTCTTAGGGACAAACCGGCATGTCCAGGAAACATTCCTCAATGACTCCGGCATTTCAGTCACAGGTATTATTCCCCATGGTATGGGTTCACCGCTGCCTGGGGTAATGGTAAACAAGCTGTGATTTCTGTTACATTTTGCATGAGGCCGAAATCTCTGATCAGTCCTATTACCAAATTTTCTTGGTCTCTGCCCTTGGTCAATTTTCTGACGTCAGTAACCTGTCGCGTCACTCTCCTATCTTTTTCCACATAGGATGTATTTATTGCAAGAAACTGCACATCCCCATAATCAAAACTGCCCCGTACCTGCACTAAGCAAATATACTTCCCTTCGTTCTTCCGGGTCACATTGGGTATCTGCAGGATAGTTGCTCCTTCCTGGTGCGACTCATCCCAAACTGTCTTTACCCCCTCCGTAATCAGTTCATCCTTCGTAACCCATCTCCACCCCACGATAATTTCGGTGGATCCAGCTCCCTGATCATCAGTAAACAAACAGGTCAGATTAACATCAGATCCCTCAGGTCTCAATAGATAAGATTCTGGTACATTAACTTTTACAAAGGTTTCTGTTAACACAATCAAGCTCAGGAAAATCACTATCCCTAAGGTTTGCTTCTGAACACCATCCTTGTAAGAGACAGAGGTTCTACTGACCATTGCGTAGGGACCTTCTTGACTCTGGTGTAGTGAATCCAGTTGTCGATCCCGTCGACCTTGACAGCCGTGTAGGTGGTCATGATCACCTGGTGAGGACCGTCCCATGTCTCCTTCAGTGGCTCCACTGACCAGTTCCTTATGTAGACTTGGTCTCCTGGAAGGATGTCGTGGGCTGGATTTTCCAGGGGTAGGGGTCGGTTCCACTGCAACGCTCCTCTGAGTGCTGTAAGAGTCTTATTCAGAGACAACACATAATTTAATATCACCTGATCCCCCACCAAATGAGGGTCCCCCTGGTAGGTAGCAGCATGGTAGGGTTTGCCGTACAAAATTTCGTACGGACTTACCCCTATCCTTTCCCTTGGTTTGATTCTAACCCTTAACAGAGCTAAAGGCAATGCCTGTGGCCACTGGATTTTTGCTTCTTGACATATTTTCTTAATTTGGTTTTTCAGTGTTTGATTCATCCGCTCTACCTTACCACTTGATTGGGGCCTCCAGGGCGTGTGCAGATTCCAAGTTATTCCTAGCGTTACAGAAATCTCCTGCACGATCCCTGCAGTGAAATGAGGACCCCTATCGGATGATAGCCCTAACGGCACCCCAAATCTAGGGATGATTTCTTTCAGAAGTGTTTTTATCACTTCTTTTGCCTGATTGGTCCTGCAAGGGAAAGCTTCTGGCCATCCCGAGAATGTGCACACATATACCAGTAGGTATTTGTATGCTTGGGCTTTTGGTAACTCAGACAGGTCTATCTGCCAATAGTCTCCTGGTTGGGGACCTACCTGCAACTTACCCATTTGAACCTGTCTCCTTACCACTGGGTTGTTTTTGATACACACCGAACACATTGCATTTACCCTTTTTGCCAATGTTAACATCTGGTTTGAGAATATTTCATTTTTCAAAAATTTTACCATTGCATCTGCACCCCAGTGACACTTATTATGTTCTGTTTCCAACACCGTCTTCATGATTCTTACCGGCAGGATCACCTGTCCTGTTGGGGTCACATACCAACCCTTAATGTTTTTTCGTGCCTGCAACATCTGAGCCAGCTAAGAGACAGCTGGTGAGTAATGTGGTTTGTCTCCCATGTGTGCAGCTGCAGGGTTACTCCGGGCCGGTATTAAAGCTAATTGAGTCCATACCTTTCTGGCGGCCTGCTTTGCCACTTGGTCCGCTTGTCGATTTCCCTGGAACTCTTTTCCTGGATCATTCCGATGTCCTTTGACATGCATCACCGCAACTGCCGATGGTTTATAAATCGCTTCCAGTAACATGATTACCTCTTCCCTGTGTTTGATTGTTGACCCCTGCGAATTAAGAAGTCCCCGCTCCTTCCACAGAGCCCCATGCACATGTACCACTCCAAATACATATTTGGAATCAGTCCATATGTTGACCCTCTTCCCTTGGCTCAGCACCAAGGCCCTTACCATAGCCCAAATTTCTGCCTTCTGCGCTGACGTGCCCGGGGGCAATACTTTCGCTTCCACTATCTGCTGCAAGGTGACCACTGCATGCCCTGCATACCTGATGCCTTCTTCCACAAAGCTGGACCCGTCCGTGAACAGTTCCCAATCAGGGTCCAGCAGTGGCTCATCTTTCAGGTCCTTCCGGCTGGCGTACACTTGTTCGATTACCTCCTCCACGCAGTCATGTTCCAGCTCTCCTTCTTCCTGGGTGGACCTGAGAAACTCTGCTGGGTTAAGGTGATTTGTTATTTTCAGTTCCACATCATCCTGTTCCCTCAATTGGGCCTGGTATTGGAGCATCCTACTTGATGAGAGCCAATGGCCCCCCTTTTGTTCTAATACTGTTATGACCATGTGGGGTACATAAACTGTCATGTGCTTGCCCAATGTTAGCTTGCGTGCTTCCTGAATCAGGATTACTGTGGCTGCCACTGCTCTTAGGCGTCCTGGCCATCCTCCACTTACTGAGTCCAATTGTTTGGAAAAGTACCCAACCGGCCTTTTCCAAGACCCCAGTTTTTGAGTGAGTACCCCCCAAGGCTAACTTTTGCCTTTCATGTACATACAGTTGGAAGTCTTTGGTTAAATCCGGCAAGCCCGGGGCAGGTGCCTCCTTGAGGGCCTGTTTTAATTCCTGGAACGCTTTATCTTCCGTGGGTCCCCACTTAAATCCCGGTTCCTTCATAGCCTCATACAGTGGTTTGGCTGTCAGTCCAAAGTTGGGGATCCACAGTCGACACCAGCCAATCATTCCTAGAAAAGATCTTAATTCCTGGTTATTGCGGGGTACTGGAATTGCACATATGGCTTGAATACGATTTACTCCCAAACGACGGACTCCCTGTGAAATTTCACATCCTAAATAAATGACCTTTTGTTTGACCAGCTGTGCCTTTTCTCTGGATACCCGGTATCCAGCCTGTCCCAACATATTCAACAGTGCAATGGTTAACTTGAGACAGAGACCCTGTTCTATGGTCCCCAAGAGAATGTCGTCCACATACTGCAATACCACATAAGAGAGATGCGAATCTTTTACCTGGGTAGTTTTCCATTCCTCAAGTTCCTTGGCCAGTTGGTTACCGAATATGGTGGGTGAGGATTTAAATCCTTGGGGAAGCCTGGTCCATGTGAGTTGGTGCTTCCGTCCCGTGTCGGGATTCTCCCACTCGAATGCGAAGATGTTCCTGCTCTCAGGTGCCAGGGGTATGCAGAAGAAGGCATCCTTTAAATCGATTACTGTAAACCACTGAAATTTCTCAGAAACCGATGTTAACAATGTGTACGGATTTGCCACCACGGGATATATATCTTTGGTGATAGAGTTGACTGCCCTTTGGTCCTGTACTAACCTGTTATTGCCATTAGGCTTTTTGACTGGGAAAATGGGGGTGTTGAATTCAGATTCACACTCCTGCAAAATTCCTAAACTTAAGAATTGAGTTATCATGGGAGCTATTCCTTTCCTAGCTTCCAGGCTGATGGGATACTGTCGCACCCTCACTGGTTGAGCCCCTTCTTTTAATTCCACTATCACTGGTACTGCCGCTTTTGATTTACCGGGGTTCCCTGTTTCCCAAACCCATGGTGTGACTGCTTGTTTAATTTCCAATGCTATCTCTTCCTTCTCTACTTCTTTGATTACAAACAATTTTGCCAGGTTTTCCTCTGGTATTTCTAGTTTTACCCTACCTTTCTCAAAAATAATTCTTGCCTGTAATGCTGAAAGGAAGTCTCTCACGAGCAGAGACTCTGGGCTGTTTGGCATATACAGAAATTGATGATCAAATTCCTTTCCCCCAAATTTTATATCCAGTGGCCGCAGGAATGTCCTTTCTTCAATCTCCCCAGATACCCCAACAACTAGCACCGTAGAGTCACTTAGAGGTCCCTTTAATTTGTTAATTGCCGAGTAACTAGCCCCTGTATCTATCCTGAATTCCATCGGTTCCCCTTCGACTTCTAATATTACCTTAAGGTCTTGATCTAGTCAGCTTTGGGTAATTCCCCATCATAAAGGCTTGAGCGACCCCTTGTGGATTTCCCGCGAACGGATTCAATCCGCCGGGATTTCCTCCATTACCCGGGAAGCCTCCACTCACCGGGGCCCCCTGATTAAGTGGGCACTCATTTTTCCAGTGTCCCAGTCCTTTGCAAAAGGCACACTGGTTAGGTCCTAACCTTCCGCGTCCCCCTGTATTCCCAAAACCCCCAAAGCCTCTACCCAATCCAGCACTACCCCTCCCCCTGCCGCGACCTCTATTGTTCCCATACGTCACTTGCTGCAAGACCGCCAGCATATTTGCCTGCTGTTTCTTTGCTGTCTCCTTTTCCCTGTTATTATATACCTTCCATGCAACCTCCAATAACTTTTCCAAATTCCGTGTATCTTCTCCCTCTAACTTCTGTATCTTTTTCCTAATATCCTCCTGAGATTGACCCATAAAAATCAAAGCTAGCTGCAATTTACCCGATTCAGCCTCCACATCTAGATCTTTGTGCTGTTTCTTTTAGCCTTTCTAAAAATCCCGATGGTGATTCATGTTTTTCCTGTTTTACAGAATACAACTTAGACCAATTCATTATTTTTTGAATCCCCTCACAGACCCCTTCTACCAGTAAATCCTGGTAGTTTTTTAATGCTCTGCATCCCGCCGAAGAATTGGGATTCCATTTGGGGTCCTCCCTTGGTACCAAATCATTTACTGAACCTTGTGCTATCTGCGTTCTAATCAATTCCCTTGCCCGATATGTCATTGCCCTGAAAACCATCTCTTTTTCTGTAGAATCCATAATAGTGTCCAACAGAACCTGCAAATCATTCCAATCAGGATTCTGAGTCCTTATTACCATTTTCACAACCCGAGCCACTTTCTCGGGATTTTCCCTATACGCCCCCGCCGACTGCTTCCATATTATTAAATCGTTTGGCAAGAAGGGAACCTTTACCATCACCTTCCCTCCATCTGCTCCTACTGCCTCTCGCAGCGGAGCCATCAACTGAGGCTGAGACAAACCACCTTCTCTCCCCAGCCTCCCTCTCCGATTCAGCTCCGCAAGCGGCGTTCTTGGCTGATCGACCCAATCCTCCTCCTCTACCTCCTCCTTAAGTGAGAGAGGAGGAGGTGTTCTAGCCGGATTTACCGGGGGAGCCTCAGGAGGTGGCGCACTTGGGGCGACCAACAAAGACACATCCTCCTCCTCTTCCGAGAGCCGTATTTTATGCTCTTTACAACCAGCGCATTTATCATTTTCTACTTCCATGGTTCTTAACAGTCCACAAGCCTCTTGCCACTCAGGTTTTTCTTTTAGGTAATAGAACAAATCCAAATACTGTATTTCATCCCATTTCTCTTTTTCCCGCAAGAAATTCATCATAGAACTTAATATTTCAGGAGTTATTGTACCATTCCACGGCCACTGCATTCCCCCCGTTTCATATTTAGGCCACACATGATTACAATAATCAGTCAAAGTCTTCCTCCGCAATTCCTGCCCAAAATTACCCTCTTTCCAATGCTTTAACAAACAACCGAGAGGCGAATCCTCAGGACCATCTTTTTCGTTACAAGACAGAGCTCTGAAAGTTTTAAACGGTAGCATGCTGACCCTCGTACTTGCGCGCACTCACACACACAAAAACCAATATGCGGCCAATTACGAAATTCCTGTACCAAATACTAAACCTGCCTGTACTCGTCGCCGCGAGTGGCAAGTGCTGGAACTGCACAGCCTTATACTTGCTGTGTCTTGCGACCAGAGCCTAGGCTTCCCATTAACCAACCCTTAATACCAACCGACCTATAAAGAATAAAGCNAAAAGCTGCTCTTCATTTGACCCTAAACACCCTGCACGATGTTCAGCGATTCTTAGGCGACGTCCAATGGTTGCGCCCTGTGGTCGGTATAACAAATGACCAACTAGAACTGTTACGACCGCTTCTTAAAGGTACTGACCCATCTTCCCCTGTCACCCTCTCAGCAGCTCAACAACAGGCTGTAACCGAGATTGGCATAAGAGACAGTCTCAGCGCTGCGTAGATCGTCGTGACGTGGACTTGCCCATGGATTTGACCATTCTCACGGGCAAGCAACATTTGCTGGGAGCGCTTACACAGTCTAAAAAGAAAAAGGGGGAGATTGGGCCTGCTGATATTCGTGTACTGGAATGGATCTTTGGTCCATTACAGCCAAAGACTACAATCCAAACAAAGATTGAGGTGCTGGCCCTTCTAATTCGCAAAGGCCGAACCCGTATTACACAAATTACGGGAGAGGAACACAGTATAATTTATGTCCCAATGAAACAAGGAGAGTTGGATTGGTGTTTACAGCAGTCTCCGTCCCTACAGTCCAGCCTTCTAGAAGCTGTACAAACCATTGATCTTTCCCCATTGCGATCTACTGTGTTAAAGTGGATGTCCTTGCATGAATGGATTCCTGTTCCAAAACGATATGAAAACCCCCTTCCAGATGCATTAACAGTCTTCACTGATGCAGGAAAACGCTCACGACGAGCTGCAGTGACATGGCAAGCTAAAGAGCAATGGTGCCATGAACTTTTGCCCGCACAAGAGGGTGATAGCCTACAGACTCTAGAATTAGCAGCCATCGTCTATGCCTTTTCACGCTGGATGAATGTGCGTCTCAATGTCGCATCAGATTCCCTATATGCTGTAGGAATTGTCCAGCGAATTGAAGATGCCCATCTAAAAGACGTAGTGAATCAGCGATTAAATGACTTATTTCGTAAACTGCTCGCTGCCACTGAGCAAAGAGATCAACCCTGTGCCATCATTAACATTCAAAATCACCAATGGTCTGAGGGCCTGGGAGAAGGCAATGCCCGAGCAGATAGGCTGGTTTCTCTATCTGTGCCCATGGACGAGTTCACCAAAGCAAGAAATGCGCATGCCACGTTTCATCAGAATGCCAAAGGACTGCACCGTCACTTCCAGATTTCCATGGACGAAGCCAGAGGCATCGTGAAAGCTTGCCCACAGTGTAATCAACAAGGACCAGGTCTCGGCCTCGGAGTTAACCCCTGAGGTCTTGGCCCAAACGAAAAGTGTCAGATGGATGTCACTCATGTACCAGAATTTGGAAGGCTTAAGTATGTCCATGTTACCATTGATATTTGCAGCCATTTTATCTGGGCGACAGTTCAGCCTGGTGAAAAGGCGTTGCTGGTGATACGACACCTCACCCTTTGTTTTGCCGTCATGGGTGTACCAGAGCAGATAAAGACAGATAACGGACCGGCCTACATTAGTAACAAGCTAACTCGTTTTTTCCAACAATGGGGAATTAAACATATCACAGGCATTCCCCACTCTCCTACAGGTACCCTGTGGGTTCCCAGCGAGTGGACCTGACCAACGCCTGCTCCCCTAAATCCGGAAGCATAAGCTCAAGAGCAGAAATGGTTGTATTGAGTGGTTAACATCTCAAAAACAAAGATTGCTGTCTTAGTCTCGTTATAGCCATCACTATATTTTTAGGTTTTGATTGTTTTGTTTACTGTTATTTACCTTTCTGCCAAGTTTTTTAACACCACAATCACCTTTTATTACATGTTTACCTGACAAGTACCCTCAGAGACCCCAAGATGTATCCCTAAAGAACAATTCTGCGCAGACTTCACTTACACTTCACCTTTATAAATGTTGGAGTTGCATTATGAATACTGCAGTTATATGTTACAATCCTAGGCCTAGGTCTTTTATATATCAATTCGGCAACCACAAAGGAATTCGGACACCATCGTGATGTGAGCCGGTGGGGTTCGGGAATGCCTGTAAGGGGCCCCCCAACGAAAATTCTGTCGGACAGGTCTTCCCTATCCTCCCCTTGGCCTTACGTACTGATGGATACCGCACCTTCCTAAAACCAAAATCCATTGTTGCGTTCATAAATTAAGATTCATCATTTATGTTATTAATGTGTTGTTTACATTAAGTTATTTATAGAAGTCTATGTTGGTAAATTAAGTTGTTTAAGAAGATAACATTATTATTTATATTCATAGGTTTTGTATGTTTTGTTGTTTTATATATTGTTCGTTTGAAATCTAGTATGACAGAGAACGTTAACCAGACATGTTCTTGTGCAAAAAGAAAAAGGGGGATATGTTGTAGAATGTCGTAGAATACCCTGGAATCAGGGTGTGCACAATTCCATGTCTGTGTATAGAATCCCTTATGTGAGGCCAATTACATCAGCCCTTACTACTGACCTTACGCAGCTGGGATTCGTTCTCTATAGGTAAACCCACCAGGTGTCCAGTAATAAGTTATGTTAGTGCAAGGTGGCAGGGGGTGTGTTCACACAAGCACTATATAAGCATTGTAACTGCGCAATAAAGTTGAAGCTTGTTTATCAATCACGTTGATTGTACGAGTTTTCCCCTGTGCCGCCCCAACATTGTGGTGTCAGAGTTATCTGTAATGATGAGGCTTACTGTCACCTCACATCTGGTGTTACAGATGTTAAAGTGCTGCCTTTATGGAATTACCACCCAGCACCCAACCCTGGTCAGTGTTGGTAAAAAACGCAAAATCTCAGCTCTGTGTGTTTGATTGGCTTAATGCACACCAGGTGATGAAACCCACATTTGAGACAAAAGTTTAGTTGACCTGAACGGGACTGCACTGTTCTGCCTTGCCTGGTTTGTTTTGCTGCATGTGACAGGGAGGAGGGACTGGAGTGGACTCCAGTGTGCATCCACCTATTTGATCAGGGACTCCCTCAGCTCCTCTCCCTTGTCGGGCAGTAAGGGACACCAGGAGCAATGCTTGGATTGAGATATGGTGGAAATTAAGGGAAGAGAAATTATATACATCTTGTACTCTTAAGGATGCATCCTAAAACATTGGGACACATTTAAAAGGGAATCCCCCGCCCAGAATCAAATAGAGTAATTAAATACATTTTAATTAAGGGTGGACACTGTTTCAATAGGACGATGGAGAAAAATATTCTCAAAATGGGGAATTTTTTTTATTTAAAATTGTGTTGCTATTGTTTATATTTTCCATTTTTAATTGGTTTTGTTATGCTTTACTGTTGAAGTTTGTGATCACTGTACATAGTGAACAATGATACTGCATGTAATGCCACCAATAATTCTCGGATGGGGCAATTTGGAGTGCCCTATCCTAGAAAGCATCAGTTTGTCAAATGCACCTTTTAAGGGTGCAAGGATGTTGCTACAATTCCCAGGTACCAAGGATGTTGCTACAGAACCCTTAGCTTTGGAGGTGACACTGCTTGAAGAACAAGGACTGTGCACATCATACATATCACCATTGCCTGAACTGAAGAAGCTGGAGTGAAGATGCTAAGTTTGTAGCCATCATGATATCATTGCCTTATGATATTGCCTTATGATATCATCATGCCTTGTGATATTTGGACTCATGGGGTGAGGGGATTGGGTTGTTGAGATCTCGTTTGAGTATATGGTTTTTGTGATCCAAGCAATCATATATATTCATATATTCATACATACTTATGAGTGACTTCTGTTCCCTAAAAATTGCTTGAAAATAAACTTTAATTGTTAGAGGAACAGAACTGATATTTTGACTGTAGAGAAAAAGACCTTGAGTGTCATTTCATCTCATTCTGATCAAGGGCTATTTGGATGGTCTCAGGAGGCTGTCATTTTTTGTCTACCCCCCAAGGGTAACTTTTCCCTCAAAGGGAAACTCTGGCCTGGGAGATGGAATCTCCTTTGGCTGTTGTCTGGGTCAGGCCATGGGATGTGACAGTCCTGTGCTGTTGTGCCAGCAGCAGGTGGTTTTGCTGGAGTGCCCTGACATTTCCTGTAGCACCACAGGGCTGTGCTTGGCCACTCAATTGATCAGCTGCCCTGACTGAGGCTGGACCACCCCTGGCACCTCCAAGTGGCCAAGGGGACAATGACATCCCTCCTTGACAGAGCCTTGGCCACCTCTCCTGCAGGCTGTCCTACACTGTCCATGCCTGCAGCTCCTTCCCTTCAGGCTGTTGTCACCCTTCCTGCTTTCCCACCTAAATCTGTCCGCAGCATTTCCAGACCTTCTGTGGTGTCTCTCTGCTCTCAGTGTCTTTCCCTTGAAACCAGAATCCTGGGTTGATCCAGAACGCCCTGGGTAAACCTCTAACACAGGGATACTCTTGGGGTGAGACTTCTTGTTCTTTCCCTCCAGTCAGAACTTTCAAAAGTGAACTGTTTGAGGCTGTACCAGGCCACATTCCATGTCCTGCATTTTGGTCAAAAATCCCCAGTGACTGAAAAGCTGCCTCACAGAAAAGGACCTGGGGGTGCTGGTTGATAGCCCACTGAACATAGACCAGCACATGCCCAGGTGGCCAAGAAGGCCACCAGCATCCTGGGCTGCATCAGAAATAGTGTGGGCAGCAGGAGCAGGGAGATGATTGTTCCCCTGGACTCATCACTGGTGAGACTGCACCTCGAATCTGGGGTCAGTCCTGAGCCACTCAAAACCAGAAGAACATTGAGGGGCTGGAGCTGGTGACCCACACACGTCTGGGACACACCTCGAAACCTCTAGTGTCACCCGTGGCTTGGGTGGGAAGAGGAGGGAAAGGAGATTCCCCCTGGCACTGCCTGGGTGTCCAGTGTGAGAGCGGGACAAGCAGAGGTTGTGTCTCTAGAGGGGAAGTGCCTGTGCTGGAAAGGAGGGAGGGGACATCAGCGATGACTTCAGTGTGTGTCCCATTGGGTTCCTGGTGAGCCCCAGGGAGAGCTGGAGGGAGCCCCTAGAGAGCTGAGCAAGTGGCAAACTCTGGTGCTGGTCCTGTGCTGCTGGGCCGGGCTCCTGAGACTGAGAGAATTGCTGGCAAGCAGAGAGTGCTGCAGAGAGAGAGCTCTGGGCAGGAGCAGCTCCTCTGCAGAGCGCAGCAGGGCTGAGGGCGCTGCCTGCAGGCAGCAGGGTAGGGAAAAGAAGAGGAGAGGGAGAGGAGATGAGAGGAGCGGAGAGGGAGAGGAGAGGGAGAGGGAGAGGGAGAGGGAGA
>JAAWXA010000202.1:0-62494 GCA_038090715.1 Florisuga fusca
AATCTATTCCCATGATTGGATCTAGAAATAGTTTAGAAACTCAGGTGTGTGTATTGGAAAGATAAATCCTTATAGCAACAGAAAGATTGCAATATTCTTGCCCTAGAAGAAGCACAGCTTTCCAAATTTACCTATATTTTTTGTATGCTCTCTATTGTAATTCTACAATGGTGGCTAAATAGCTAAAATAATTCCTGAGGATGAACATTTCCCTGAGAAGTCTTCACTGCAGCTGGAGTTCAAGAGAAATTTTCCATGGAATGTTGTAAAAAAGAGGTGAGAGTGAATACTTTTAAAATGTAAATGAAATTTAAAAAGCTTTAAAGATTTTAAAGTTAAAGTGCCAGAAAAGCTGACCATTGCAATACCACCTCTATTTTGATGTTACTTGTATTGGTTGGATTATGTATGAAACATAGTTTTGAGGGGGGGAACAGGAAGCTAATAATACTACAACCTCCTACACTTTAACAGCTGCCAATTGAAAGATGCACAAATCATCAGCTTCACCAATTTGTTCTGATCGCTTCCTGCTGACATCTACAGAAATGTTGACATGAACCTTGTTGGGAAAGGATTAGGCCATGCATAAAAGTATAGGAGTTTAACAAAATTCCTTGAGACCACAGAATTCCTCCTACAACTTAGCACATTTTTCTTCTGCATGTATTAAACATATTTTATAGTTGATTATTAATTCAACTATCTCACTAGCTATATTTTCCACTCAACTCCCACAGAAATGTTGTACTTCAGAAAACCAAAAACTTTTGCTGCTATTTTGTAATTCATAAATAAAACTTTACATATGAAAAAAATTTGTACATAGGAAGTGAAAAGTCCTTTCAGACTCTCAAAACACTACTTTTAATAGGCTGAAACGTTAAGCAAATCAAGGTTGGCAGCTAAGAACACTGCATGGCTTTAAGACATTTGTATCATGTTTTTCTGCAACTGTATTCATAATTATTATTTGCTGACAGTTAGATTAGTGCTCTAATGTATTGATTACTGGTTTATTTGTTTATTTATTCCCTCTTAAAACATTCAGGGGAACTTGGATAACTCTTAAATTACTTCCAGAGTTTACTACCTTGCACTGTTTGCACTATCCCACAGTGCAAACCTGCCAGTATTTGGGAAGCATCAGTGAATGGTGAATACTATTCTAGGGAAAACACAAGACAGATTGAAGGGTTTTCTGTATTGTAGCTGTGCCTGAGTTCTCTTCACAAATATAAATCATTTTTTCTCAGACTTGACTGAGAACTGGTGTATCTGTAACAGTGTCTCCTTGTCTTCCACACCTGGCTTGGGCTGATGTGGACAAGAAAACGAACAGACTTCTGAGACCATCAAATTCATTGTCCCTTCATCAGGATTCTGAAATTCTGGTGGAAATGAAGTTAGAAAAACATACCCAGCATTCTACATGTTATGCAGAAGATGTATTTTTATAAATCAGGTTACTTTGGGCTGGGTCTTGGACCAAGCCAAGGTTACCTATCCATAGATAATATCGTATGTGACTTTCAGAGAGGTTACAGGAAAAAAATGGTTGAACCCATGAAGAACTGGGTGAGATCCTAGTCAGGTGTCATTGGTTTTCAAAGTCTGCCCTAGTTCATCCTGGTAAATCCTTTCTATATGGTGCCAGAGAAGAGATATTCTTTAATTACTTCTCTAAAAGTCAATACCAGCTTAATAACACAGAATCTGTCTCTTATACANGGTATAAGTCTCTTGTAATAACAGAAGCTAGAAGACAGCTGAATAAAACCTGAGACAAGTTGTTTGTGCTAAATAGTTAAAAGCAAGGCACTCTGCCAAAGCCAGCACAGCTCCTAGCACCCCACTTACCTGGGCAAAGAAATCCCTCAAGTTCCCCATCTTGCACCCTGAGAGATCAGGTCTGAGCCATCAATTATCCCCAGCAATGTGCCCAGAGCTGCTGCCATCAGATGCCCAGTGAAGCCTGATACCCAGTTGAGAATCTGGTTTCCCCCAGAATCCCAGTTGTGAGTGTGACACAGCAGACTGCATGGCCACCAGTGCAGAGCTGAGGACTTGGCACCAGTGCCTGCTCTTTTTCCAAAATCAAGTGTAAAGTCTTAGGGCCCTCTTAATGAAAAAAATCCATCCTGTGGCTGGATCCCAGAAAAAGGAGGGCCCCAAATTATGAGCAGGATCTGTTATAAAAGCCATGTGTTCATGTGAAAATATGATGGAATATGGGCACAGAAAGTTACATGTGGATTTCACTAGATGCATAGGGATTCCTGGAATGCCTGTAAATGTGTACGTTGTACTTAGAGACACAACACAAAGGGTCAGAAGGCTGTAAATATGCTGCCTTGCTGTGTAAAGGGGGGATAAACAGTGACACTTCAAAATCCCTGAAAATCAGGGTTGAAGCTGAACTGCAGCTTGAAGTAGGGCAGACAGGCACAGCTGGCTGTGTGTAGACAGCAGAGCCACAGAACTCATCAAAGGTAAAGGATAAACCAAAGGTTATTTAGCAAATCTTACTTTTCTTTGCCCTGCCTAATGGTTTTGTTTCTGAAGAGTGAAACCAATGACTCTTGGTTGATGCATCACCCATCATCCCTGAACAAAACCTGGGGACCTGTTAATACCTTCTACCTAGATGTTGTTTTTTTTTTAATCAAAGAGTTCAGGAAAAGATGGAAGAATTTTCTGTAAGCAAATATCACAGGCAGATTATTATCTCTAGCCTCTAACAACTTATGCAAAGCAGACTGTTCTTCATTTTTGTAATATGCTTAATTTCCCATACCTCTCTGTTCATTCCTTCATGCACAACGGCAGGCAGGGTTCATGCTGCTCACTTTCTGTAAGTTGTACTTGAGTCTAAGCTGCTCAGCATCCTTTCTCACGTATCTCTCTGTTTTAAAGGGACAATGTAGGAGGCACGAGCAGGCTCTCAGGAAAGGAGATTTGAGGCTTCTTGTGTAAAGTTGCTTTCAGAGGAGCCCTCTCTCCTTAGCTTACCTATAGTCCTTCTGTCAGGAAAGCACAGAGAGGAGTGAGCTTCTAAATTATACCAAAAGCAGCCCCATCCTCTTTGGCAAGGATTCTTGTTAGAAAGCATGAAAGGAGAGACACTGGGACTGCAAACTAATCTTTCTCTCTGACATGAAGGTCTCAACTATAGATGAAACAACACGACAGCAGCTTCCATTGTGAGCAGGTCCTGGCAGCTGGAGGAAGCATTAAGCCAGCTGATTCAAGCAGGGACACCCAGGATCCACACAGCTCTACAGCATTGCTCGTGCTGCTTAGATTATTTTTTTTTTATTATTTTATTTTTTTTTAAAAACACATGAATATGAGGACAAATTTCAGGTCCAGAAGCTCAGCTTCATATTTTTGTCATGACAAACATGCAGCCTGGCTGTGCTGCCAGGTAAGGATCACTTTATGCTATAGAAAAAGTTGGGTTGAAGTAAAACAGTCTTCAGCAAAGGAAAATGGGAAATAAAACACCTGTACTCAGGTTCTGCTTTCATATTAAAGGGCTCTTTAGGCAAAGTGTGTGCAGGGGGTTGTTGGCAGCTTAGAAGTGGAGGGGCTTAGAAACAGTTGCCATAGTCAATGTGCTCCATATGCTCTGAGGATTCATTAAGTGGTCAATAATTACTGGCACCAGTGAAACAGAGGCAAGAGAGTGAAAAATTAACAGTCTGTTCATACAGTAACCAAAGAGGAGGAAAATAAACACCACCAAAGCCATAAATATGTCACAAAAGGTTCAAAAACGTATGTTTCCAGGGGAACAGAAGGTTCCATTAGAATTATGACTTTAGTTCTGGAGAAGAATTCAGTTACAACACAGGTGGTTGTCATAAAAATTGTGTATATTAGGAAAAAAAAAGAAATCACAGTGTTGTCTGTTGCAAAGTAAGAATAATTCTGTCCAATACCTTCTGGCAGGTTTTATTTAATAAACTGTGGTAATAAATACACTGGATAACAACATGATGTATGTGTAATAGGAACATGTTAAAATGCTGCAAACATGAGGAGGTTTTTGTGCAGTGGCCTCTATGAGAAATCCACTCCATCCTCTGAAAATGTTATCACTGAAAAGACAAGACAGTTATACATCACCCAGATAGAATAAAATCTAAAATTATGACAGGACTCCCTCTGTCCCACCTTGTTTAGGAGATGAGTCAGGAGATGACATTTGGATTGTCTACTAAACACAGTTGTGGGCTGGCTGGAGAATGAGTGCTCTTACATGTGCATTAAAAAAAATGTATGTGTATCCATGCACACTTGTGCTTCAGGTACTGGGTAGGTGGCAACAAAACAGCTGAACAATTTATGAAGTTGGTATTGCCCATTGTAAGTTTTCCCACTCCCACTGTGGTCTGTAAGCTGTAGGTTCTCAGTGAAACATACACTTCTTTTCTGAAAAGAGAATATTGTACTATAATTGCCAGAAGGTCCCAAGCAGAAAACACAACAAAACAAATAAATCAGCTGTGGTAAAAAACAACCACAAAGAAACCCAAACAAAAGCCCTCTTCTCCTGCCATCTTGCAAAACAAAATCTGTCAGGCATGATTTATTAGTAAAACCAGCTATGGACAGTTAATCATGTGCATCTGGATCTAATGAACAAATGCACAGCCAAAATAATTTATTTTTTTTTTCCCCTGGAGTTTAAGTGAAGTAATTCATCTGTACTTTAACAAAAGCCTTTCTTTCCACATGAAGAGGTGGACAGCCATTCAATCAGGCAGGACTGAAATTGCTTCAGTCAGTTAAATTGCCCAATATTTTCATGTTAACTTGGGAAAAAAAAATAGAAGGGGGCATGCATGTGCCATTTTGACATAGGGGGACTTCTGCCTTCAAGTTGTTTCATATCTATAAATTTGTATAAAAATATTTATGAATCAAATATAACACAGAGAATGTGATATGCTTGCACTAACATAAAACATCACAATGAATCAGGATCATAAATAACAGAAAGTGTATGTGGAACTCAAAGCCTGGGTAGAAAAGCTTGTTTTGAAAGCAGATGCTCCTGTCTCCTATACCAAATTTTCTGTTTAAGTAGAAAAAAAAAGAAACTTTGAGTGGGTGTTCACTACTTTCAGCTGGCAGTGAGGATTTTTAGCAGTGCCTCCAGTCATTAATTGCCCAGATTTTGTTGCCTGAGCATCAGAAGTGGGCTGGTGGTGGATGTGGGGCATCTCACTGAGGTCAGGAGACCTTCTGGTACATTTAGAGTGAAATGTGTGAATCTTTGTAGAACTGGATTTTAATGCTCTTTAATAGTGGCTTAACTCTTAATATCATGCAGCTAGCAGGCTGCTTTTCTTTTATTCCTTTTTTTTTTTTTCTCTTGGAAGTGTGCCACAATCCTTTTAAAGGTGCTTTTGAATTATTTTAGCATCTCTTCTTGGCAGTGCAGCAGAGTATCAGGGACTCTTGTGTCGAGTTTTTCCCATTAATTTAGGATTTGCAGCTAAATACAGGTGACAGGATTTAATATATGAATAATCCACAAGCCATTTAGCAGTAAAATTTCACTGCAGAGGTTTCTTTTAAAAGCAAAACAGTCAAAATGTTTCAAACCTACAGCAAACCCAGGGTTGTGAGCAGCATGTGACTGAAAGAAAGATGGACAAGTGCAAATAAATGAGCTGTAGCTTGTGGATGACTTAAATAACCAAATAACAGCTGATGACTACTTCGTATTCAGGTAGCCTCCAGTGACTTTGTTACAGCCTCACACTCTGTTTCTGAAAATCTTTTACAACAGGAAACCAATGATCTCTGAAGGGGATGGATCTAATCAGCAATTTTCTTCTTGCTCAGAAACTTAAACTGACATTTTTTTCCATGCAAGGAATTCAGCTAGAGCCTGCGAGCACACAGGAAAAAGAAGCCTTCTGTAAGAGGTACTTGTACTGGTGATTGGCACAGTTCTTACACATTATTTTTCTGTAAATAACAAATCTTTAGACTAATGAAGAGAAAAATTACTTTCATCCTTTTAGCCTAGCTTCTACATATTATAAAGTAACAGATATGACAACTATGGAAAATGAAAGAAGTGACATAATATTTATACATATATATATATTATAGCCAACTACATAAGAAGCTAAATTAGCTAAATTTTGACCTCACTGTCTCTATTATTTTTAAAAGCTGCCCAGGGTGGCACACAAGACCAAGAATTACTCAGCTGTCTAAAAAGAGTAGAGTTCTCCATGCTTCCAGGCAACCTTTATTTTTAAGCCAGTAAATCAAATGGACCATGTTTTAGTGCTCTATCTAGTTTTGCCCATTATTTATTGTTTGATTTTGGCTAGTGCTCAGTAGCTACTTTTTCTCATGCAGCTTTTATGTTGCACTGGAAAAGCCTACAGCTGAACCTCCTGTGCTACCAAAGAGAAAACTGAGTAGAAGAGTAATCTCTCAAAGAAGCCACTACCATTCAACTTGCTGTAGTTGGAGAAGATTTCACTTTCTCAAAATATTTTTTCCTTATATATTCTACTTAGTTGCATTTTACTTCCTTTATCACGTATCTCAGTAACTGAGATAGTGATGTGTAATGTATCTGAAATACCAGGTTCATTTCCTATTTCAGTACATGAAAGTACTGAAACAGAGCCATAGGTAGGACAGGCCACTTGCTTCCAGCCCCTGTTAGGGATCCTAGGATCCTGAGTGTTCCTGAGTATGTATTATGAATTCCAAAAATATTTCATTTAAAAGGACGATGTTTTATAATAATGACTTTTTTATTTTAATAATCAGAAAGAAATCATCAATGATTTCACTGTTGAAGGGATCTGGATTCTTATTTATTTATTTTAGCAAGGAGCATTGGCATCATTTTCATCTTTGACTGCTTTGAAGGATTAAATTAAGACTGGCAGCTTTTTTAGTGGGGGCTCAGCTAATTGAATATCTGGAGATGTAATGAAGCTCTGAGCTATTTCTTCCCCCTGGGAGGTGAGAGTGCTGCCTACTACAATAGCTTATTTCTTTCATGCTTGACAGTTGAAGGGTGTTTTTTTTTTTCAATAACAGCAGGAAGTCCAGAGCTTTTCTGCATTCTCCTTTCCTTCCAGCGTGCCGGATGCCCTGGCACCAGAGAGGCTTTGAAACCTTCTCCCATTTCTTCCACACCTGATGGCAATTGTTCAGCTGGAGATTTACAGCTGACCTGAAACCCAAAGCTTCCAAATAGCTGGAGTCAGAGAAGGTTGAAAGGGTGGTGGATTCACTGGGTGACAGTGTTATCAGCAGCTGATGGCTGCTGAACACTGGAAGGAGATGATAATTTCTGCATTCCCGTGGTCAAATATTCCTGCCACAAAACCCAGCAAGACAACTCAAAGCACAAACTGTTTCAGAGGCCTTATCTCCCCCGTGCATTTCCATACGTTTGAGCTCTGACCACATCAGTAACCTCTCCACTGGCAGGGACCATCTCCTGGGACACTTTATCACATGTGGAAGTGCTTTCAGGAAGGAGGTCTGGGCTAGTCCTGGCTGAGGGGAAGCAGCCCCAAAAGGCATGATCAAAGAGAAAAGAGACTTCCTAACCCTCTTCTTGGAGACAGTTCCAGTCCCACCAGGCTGGGAAATAACGAGCAAAGACAAATGGGGTGTGGGGCCATCCCTGCAAAGCTTCTGGGGCCCAGGCAGCATTTTCTTTCACAAAATGGCAGCATCACAGAGGGTTTAGAGGCCCCAGAGGAGATTTTCTAGTCCAGCTCCCCTGCTCATGTCTAGGTGGGTTCTGAATACCTCCAAGGATGGAGACCCTACCACCTCACTGGGAAATCTGTGCTACTCTTTTATCACCCTCATATTGAAATTTTCTTTTGTTCAGGGAGAACCTGAAAATGATAAAATACTCTCTGAGTAGTGATTCTGTCTCTCCCATTAGTTTTTTTATTACTATCAGTATTTTTATTAGTATCCTATTCAGATGTGAGCATTACTCAGAGTAAGTCCCACATCTGTAAGAAAAGGCTTCCCACCTAAAGGAGATGCACTAAAATGAAAATCCTATGGCTGGAAATTATCTTTTTGTTAAAAAAAAAAAATGGTGGTATTATGGTATTACACTGTCAAAGAAACCCAATACCAAAACTGCAAAAAGGGAGTCTAACTTATTTTTGAAACATTAATAAGCAATGGGCCAGGAAAAAAGGGTTTAAAGATGTCTTTGATGATACTAAATTATGGTATGCCTTGAGTTATCATCTCAAAATGGTTAAAATGTTCTTTAATTAATGTAGTCAGAAATCTTGTAACAGAAAACCAGTATCTAATAGTAACAGACTAGCAGTGTCTTGCTCTTACTCTGATCTATAGTTTATTGTAGTAAATTTCACACCCTCAGGAGCTTACAGAGGTGTTTATGTAGTTATTCCTTTACCAGGTACCTATATTTTCGTACTATTATTTGATATTCCCATTTCTAGCAGTACAATATCTAGTTTCCAAGAATCCTCTTAAGTGAACCTGTGCTTAGGAAAAAAACTACATGGCATAGCTTAAAACTAGCTTGGGAGCCCAGTTTCAGGCTAAAAAGAATATGTTGCTAAGCAGCTGCAGGAAATCACTTCCCTTCCAAATCTAGAGCAGTTATTTAGATGTTGAGAAAGTCTTAAAATAAACAAACTGCATGAAGATCACGTTCATACCCTATATTTGCACAATTATACTGCTTAGGCAGGTGGGTTTCTGACTATCTTCATGAGTTGCTATCAAGCCACACATGCTAAAAAAAATTAAAAAAAAAGACTTGCCACCCTCCCAGCCCAATCTGTGTGCTTGCAAACAAAACAGGCCAGGAATAAAAGGCAACTCCTGAAACCACTACTTCCCAGAAACCTTTGTACTTCCCTACTTTAAAGGGAAAAAATCAAAGTATAAGTGAAAAGTTTTATCAAAAGGATTAAACATTCTGGCTTGGCACTTAGGGTAGTTCATTACAGGACATTTTCAGTCTTGCTTAGCCTTAGGGTACTTCATGTGCTGGAAATAGAGTTATAGCAGAATCCTGTGAATAAAAGATGTCTGTGGTTTGTTTTTTTTTCCAATAAGATCCCCACCCCAAACCTTAAAAATTGCTTGTAGGTTAAAACTATTTATAATCTATCAAGTTACACTGAGGAGAATGTTTTTACTGGTATTTTATGAGTCCATAATATAAAGCTTTATAAGACAATTTTGCACTAAAGCATCTTCAATAAAAGATAAAGTAATGACCTTGCTACAAGAAAAAAAAAATATTTACTAGTTCTGCAATGCCTGTGAACACATTTAACATGTGTACATAGCTGTAGTCCAGACCAGTCAATAAAACAGGGAGCCTCTAACTTTTTTATGATCAAACAACTTAAGTGTTGGTTTTTTCAGAATTTGACTCGTGCTTTGTTCCTTCACTTTCATTCGAAGGGACAGGAGATTGCACTATTAATAAGTGCTTTCAGACAAACAGCAGTGAGATAGTTTGAGGTTAAAAGCAGTAGAGATCCGTGGGCAGAACAGGTTTGGTCAAACACTTCACACAACAACATTAGCACAGAGGTTGGTAGGGTTTTTTAAGATAGATAGATTGAGAGTTATCCTTGCTCGTGTCTTTAATGCTACACTGGTGTGGTTCAGTCCTACAGCAAATGTTCCAAACAGAAACAAAGACATCTGACAGGAGATCCTTTATAAAGCAGAGAAGTTTCACTGCTGAGATTTCCTATCAGATGCATTAAAAGCCTCTGCTAAGTAGAAGCAGCCCCTTTGCCACCAGGGAAGAGATGCTGAGGTCTGAAGCTGCAGTCTTGCAGAAACTGGTTCAGTTTCTCTCTCTAACAGTGTCTACACCACGTTACAGCCAGTGGAGAGAGGGTTTTATTTCATTCAGTAGCTGGGATATTTGATGCGATGTCAGTCCACGGGAAGCCCAACATCCAAAGGTACCCCCAGGTCCAAGCAGGTGAGTGGGCACCCCCTAAAGCCAGGACAGCTCTGGCTGGAGGTGCTTAATGAGGCACTGGGGAAAGGAATTCAGCAATGAACTGGGATGTTGTGAGCTTTCATGGACCTTTCTTCATTATTCTTCATGTTTTATAACTGGTTTCCCAAATCATGGGCCGATTTGTGGTGTCTGAAGCCTTAAAAGCAGAGAAGCAGCAGCTCCAAAAATAAAAAAAAAAACCTATCTGCAGTATGAATTGAGTTGCAGCTGAAATGATCTGTGTACATGAATGATTTTGTTGAAAAGCAGTCATATTCTAAGGTTTGTGCCAAAAATCTGAATTAGCATGGATGGTTACAAGTAGGGCTGTGACAATGGCTCACTCAAGCAGCTACTGAAACAATAATTAGTCACTAATATTTCCAATTATTTACTCCACTATAGTCCTGACAGTTCCAATCTCTTATGTTGTTTAAAATTTATTACTTTATTAGTACTACAGACTACATTTAAGTATTCATTTTGATACCAAGTCTATGTATGATTTTAAAAAGGGGGATTATCTCATAGCAGTGGTGAATTTAAAAGTACAGCTATATAAGAAAGTACTATCCCATAAAAAAATATTTGTAAAAGATTTATTTCCCCATTCTTTTGTTGAATATCTTATGGAATGTAGTAAGCTACTTTTAAAATATATATAGGTACACACATAAGTGTGCATATGTGTGTGTGATAATTGATCTGTTCTTGGTAAAGCATGTCTGGTTTTATATATATATTTATACATATGTGTGTGTTGCCTTGAGGATTTATAGTGGTACTTATTTGTTTTAAGAGATTAGAGAAAATACCCATGCAATAGTCCTGAAAGCCTTATTGTGGACTGACTCACCATCTGTTAGCTACAACTGACTGCTAAGAAAAAACAGAGTAATACAGAAAAGGTTTATTCTAAAAAATAAGTTGCATTTTATTAATCATATGGGTAGTATTTTGTTGTTTAGAGCCTCAAAGTAATATAGAATACAATATACAAGATTAGCTGTGTATAGACTCTACTACTATCAGTCAAGAGCTACAAGAAAAAAAAAGTTTTTCTTAAATTGTCCTTTCCTAACCATTTCATGTACTTCTTCCTACCGTTTAGTCAAAAAAGTACATTTTATTTTGGCAGCTTGGCATGTTAGAAACTTCTTTCAAGCACGTGGAACATCTTTATTTTTCCATTTCATCTCTCCACTATGTGAAAAAATGACTTGTTCCTTGGAAAAGGAAGTTTTCTGGGTGTTATCTGAAAGAAGCAATCTCCAATCTCATGATGTGAGATCCAGATGATAGATAGTATTTGGAATGAAAATTTTAAGCAGTAGACAGATATTATCAGTCGTTCAGCCCCAAATGAATATTAATGGCATGTGCTTGGTATTTCATTACAACTTTTGAGAACTCTTAATTAATGGAAAATACTTCTATTCTCAGAAAAATGCAGTGCTTGCTGTTGAGTAAGATTTTGTGCAAAAGTGATGTGATTTGGATAACTTTTTTGGCTGTCACTGTGTAGTTGCTCAGAGCTCAGCTAGCTACTCAGTGCCTTCAGTACTGACTGCTTTGACACTTCTGCTGTGCTGTCAGCCTTCAAAGAGCACCTTAGGAAAGAGATGGAAAGGGATGAAAATAGCAGTGTCTTTCCGCCAACAACCAATAAGTGTGCTTTTGGATACAGGTAGGAGCCACTGGATATTGAGTTCAGAACAGAGTGTAACATTCAGATCCTAGGGAAGCCTGAGATGACTGCAAGTTATTCATTCCTTTATGAGCAGTTTGCTTTTGTTCACTCTGGCTTGTTTTTCTCCTAAAACCAGGATTATGGGTTTTTAGGTCATATCCCTTTTCTAAATAAGACCAACATCACCAAATGTCCCTCTTTATTATGGGTTCTAAGAAGGTGTAGACCACAATAACACATAAGGGGTTTTAAAATGTGACAACAGGAAGTGAAAAGCAGAACTAATCTGTGCCACTGACAACATCAGATGTGAGCATAGATTGAAATTAGATGAGTACAGAATTATCACTTGAATTTCTAAACTGAGCAGCACCAGGGTTTGCTGACTGAATGATCTCCACTCACCATGTGCAGCATGTCAGCTACTGCTGTGAACTAGAAAGTATCTCTCAGGCTATCACTTCTGCAAGGTGCTGTACCAGAGGAGCTGAAGAATTAACACAGCAGTGTGTGTTACAAAGCAGAAGAGTTGGTGTAGTGTGCATTTTTCAGGCCTTCAGTATTGTTTCTGCCAGCCTCCCACCCCCTTGCTTCCCTGCTCCTGAGGAGTAAGACAGCCCAGGTGATTTTTTCCTCCTCCACCCCCTACCTGCCAAGATGTTCTTTGTTGAGCTTTGTGTCGTGTGGCATTAGGAAAGCTTTCTTCTCTTTAATTCCCTTTTTTCCAAGCCTGCTGTGGTGTGACAGTTACAAACAAATGCACTTGCCCTTTAGGTAGCCCCTAACAAATCCTTGCCCAATAGGAATTGCAGAGCATTTTGTTCTGAGAAGGAGTTTCATCTGCGCTCAGGGAAGTGAAGAAATAAACATGTACCACGAGCCCTACTACCTTTTTCAGCAACAGCTTTCTTCTTGTGCTGCTAAAGTGTATATCCAGCATTACATTTATGGTTTAACTGAGGAGTAAAGGGTCTGTCTTCTCTTTGCTTCTGAGGAAAGCTATACTAAAAATAAGTTTTTATAGAAAAACAAACAAAAAACAAAAAAATCAAACCATGAAAAAACCTTATAAAAATTGTCTCTCTCTTATAAGGTCTCTCTCAATGTTAAGACCAAATCATATTTCATCCAACTGTCCCTCTTCAAATGTGAGCTAACAGCTACCCCTTCCCTCCCTGAGCTCCTCTGTACTTCTCTGAACATGATTAAAATATGCTACTGCTATTTTCTTTCAACCAGTTACTTTTTTTTTAAGAAAGACAGGAACCCATAAATAGCAGTAATTGAATAAAAAGTTGCTCACACAAACTTTTAATTGGCTACTATGAAAAACTTTTAATTGTCTATTATGGTCATTTTACTTATTTGTATGACATAATGCTTGGGGTCCATTTTTGTTATTAGACATTAAAAGATGAAAGGATGAAGAATGTAATGTACCATAATCAGAGACAAATAGATTCCACTGCTCCCTTCTACATAAATTTAGGGGGAAAAATAATCATAATAAACATTTTAAATATTCAGAAATAGGAGAGAGAGTAGTGCTAAAGATAACTGGAAGTCTTTCTTGGAAAATGATGCACTCTGGGTGTATTTGAAACCTGATTATTTGAAAAAAAAGAGCAGGAGTCTGTGTTTAACAATCTTTTTCTGCAAAGATCCCGTGCGCCTCCTAGAACATGATATTAAATAGCAAGGCAGGGATTAAAGATTGATAAATGGCTGCTAAGTACCTTTTCTTTATTTGAGAGTTTGGTTTTATTCCTCCTTGTAAATGTCTCCTAGAAAGATCACCACAGAAGAAGTAGCAGTTTATGTCTGATTCTTATAACATCAAATGCAGAATGAAGGCTTGTGGTCCAGCTTCTAAGTAACCTCCATATGGAAAGCTTCCTCTCTTGTTTTTCACTTTTTTTTTCCCCCCCCCCCCACTGAAAAATCAAGTGGCCACTTTTTGCTACTTTCTGCTGTTACAGTAGGTAACTACTGAGATTTTTCTCCACTGTAGAAAACAATATCAGTGCCTAAAGAAGAAAATACCAGAGGTCTTAGTTTAAAAATAGCTTGTGGAGATAAGTGGGTCAAATCACTAGAGCAACCCCAGTAGCATTTCTAGGTCATTTGTAAATAGCCATATTAATTAAGCAATCCTGCAAAATTCTCCTTCCAATTAAAGAGAGCTTCCTCAAAGCCACCAGCAAGGCTTGGCAATGCCAGAGCAGGATGTTCTCCTGCCACAACTCTGCCTGTGACTGTGACTAGTTTGTTTCTAAAAAGACAAAAGCACCAATAACTTCTTACTAATTATTACTTGCTAATAATCTCCTCCATAAAAATAAGTTCTCCTTCAGACTGTCTCTGCTCCCACACTACAATCAGGCTTCAAGTGGAGGCTGTTTTCCTGTCTTCATTCTCTCATTCATACACACATGACATTTGGTAACAGTTTTCTTTTTGAGGACACCATAAAAGTCACCTAATTAGGTAACAACAACTTAATGTATTAACTACATCCTTGTAAAACCACAAGAAATTTGTGGGACAGGTTTACTGCTGATGTTTTAGTACCATTTGCTTTCGTTTCCTTCAGTCGTACTTTGACCCCTAGCAGTATTAGGGGTGAAATTCTGTAGAAATCCACTGTAGAAAGAGTGGCAAACCTGAAATGACTTTAAGAGCACTGGGATTATTCATCCAGTTCTCTGTATGGCAGTAAGAGGAGTTGTTCTCGTGAGAAAGCCCTGCTAAAAGAGCCCTCTGTGTGTAGTAGTATTTTATACCCGGGACGTCTGGACACACTGGTTTGTTAAACAGAGTTAGAACAATAGCAGCCTAAGCCCAGCAACAGGGATCTGGGAAATGCCAGAAGGGAGATTCTTGGTCTAACTTTGGTTCAGAGACCCTGTGTGCTTTGGTAGTCCTACTGGGTACTGGATTATTTTTTTTTTTCTTCAGCCCTGACTGAATCAGAGGAACTCTGGCAGGCTAGCAAGCCCTCATTCAGTATTTCACTGGGTGGACTTTGTTTCATGTGTCCTCCCCGTTCCTAATGCTATTTAAACACAGTTAGGAGAACACTTTATTTCCTAGGAATTTATATCATGGCACTAGTCATTGCTTCACAGAGTATTTATTCTCCCAGGCCCCATTATTCTTGCTTTGCTCTCAGAAGCTGGATGCGCAGAAGGAAGAACGTCAGAGGGGATGATTTAGGGTGTGTGCTCTGGAATACCCATTCTCCAAACTATCAAGACCCCATTTATTAAGAGTTCAACACCCAATGGCAAAAGAAAAACTCATGATTAAAAAGGTTCAGTGATTGCAGATGTGAACAAGGTCCTTAATACTGTGCACACCGACATCATATGCTGTGAAATACCTGAGCTCAGCTGAAATAATTAATATCATCCCTGAAGCCAGTTTGTCAAAGTAGGATAGAGTTCAGCAATTTCTGTGTTATTCTTAATTAACTTTACAGGCTGTCTTCTGAGTCAAGTGGTATAAATATAAGTTTTGTGCAAACAGATCTATAGTACCAAACACCTTGTAAATATGTCCTTATAGAGACAGTAATTCTTTAAGAAGAATAAAGCACTGTGATTCTAGAATAACCTCAAGTCTTCTCCGTAGCTCTTGTGACTCATTTTTTCCTCTTGTGGAAAATGTTTTGACTCTTTAGAATAATGCTTCTCTAACAATTAACATGCATTTCATTTGTCATCCATTTGCCAAGATGTTCTGCCTGATAAATACCAAACAAGGTATGTGCTGGATACATAACAGGCAGTTCCTCCTCATGCAGACTGGGATGGGAACAAAAATCATAGAATCATAGAATCATAGAATTAGCCGGGTTGGAAGGGACCTCAGAGATTAACTGGATTTCTTATGTAGTTTATGAACAAGAAGGGACTTTTCTATGCCTACCAGAAGTACAAGGGAATAATAGTGCCATAATAATGGCAAAATTAAGACCAAAACCACCAGGCACTGTACAAATCTGGTGGCTTTTAACTCTTACTCAGCTGGACATTTGATTGGCTTTACACTTAGCAGAAACCTTCAGGACATCTGAATTTTATTTAGTTGTAGGATATGTGAAGTACATAAGGGAAGAGGATTTAAAGTCATATAATGAACATGATCTTCATGGTAAATGAGTTCACCTAAGGGGAGGTTCAGGGGGAACCTCAGCCCCTTCACACCAGAGCTGCCAGCATGCATCCCTTTGGCATTGATAGGAGCAGAATCCAAACATACCTGGTGTGGCTTGGATCTTGTTTATCATTATCTGTTTTTTTCCTTTCAGTTATCAGAGAGACATTTTCTCAGGCACTACAGACAACATCACAAGGCCTGAAGAGTTTGAAGACAGAGGAACCTCCCTAAAATGTAATGTAGTACAGATGCTTCCCCATGTCACCCCTTCAGTTCCCTGCTAAGTACCCACTAAGTTTTTCTTGAACCTTGAGATGTAGTTCAGCCACTCATTTCAGGCATCTGGGTAAAATAAATATTAAATTTTAAGTTGACCTCACACAATGTCATTTATTTATATTGGATTTCATCCTTCTGAGTGGCCTCTCTGTACGTATTAGAGGACCAACAATTAAGGCCTTTGCTTCAGAGAAAGGAAGGGCACTGGAGGTCACCAGCATTATGTATCAGATTTTAGCCAAGAAAACTTCTGTAAGTATGTTATTAAATCACAAAAAATTACAGATTAATGCTCCACTAAGAAGGGGGGGAAGAAATGCTGAGTTTGCTTCTGGACTGTTCTCTGATGCACTGGAAGTAAGGCTGGAGACTGGAGACAATTAATCTTGGACCAGGCAAAATATTTATGTGAAGGACCCTTAAGACACATTTCTCTGTCCTTTTTTTAACTTCTCCAGAAGTTCTTGTAATACTCAGAAAAGTTTTAAACCATATTTTCTGGTGTCATACAGCTGTAGAATTATTTTGTTCCTCTTGGAATACGTAGAGGAAAAGTTTCCTCAGCATTAATGAGAATTTCACTACATGGCTATGGTATCAAATAGCCTTTCCCAAACCTTCCTCCCTCAAAGAACTCCCTAATCTTTCAGAGGTAAGTAGTGCAGATAATCTTAAAATGTACTCATATTGCTCAGTTGATGAACTGGAAGCTTGGGGTCCTCTCCTGTTCTTTGATCACTTCCTTCCCCCAGAAAGCCAACAGATAAAGGAAGGAGCATTTGGCTGAGTTTAGACCATGTGAACATGTTCTTCAGCCTTGCAGTCATGGTAAATTTGACCTCAGATAGGGGGATTAAATGGGAAATAATCACCTCTGAGCTGCCCAAAGCTGAGCTGTTTTGCTTCCAAGTTTTTTTTTCTCCTTCTTTCTTGAGTACGACAGAGAACAGCACTCAGGCTGAGACTTCAGTAAGTACAGGCATACAGGTAAAAAAATAGACATATTTAGATAATTCTTTTAAATTATATTGCTAACATTTTCTCATGAAGCTCATAACAGAGTGCTCTTCTGCTACTCAGATACTCTTGAAAGCCATATTTTAGTGATTGCCTAGCTCTAGGAACCATCTTAGCCACTGTGGCTATCCCTGCTCTCAGTGTATCTCTAATCAGAGCTTTGATGGCATGGTACCTTACTTCCAAACTTGAAAAAGTGTCTTAAACACAAGGGCTGAAATTGTGTTCTGAGCCTGTGCACTCACTTTACATAAGTTACCAGCTTCTCAACCTCTCTTCCCTCTGTCCAAATACATAATAATTTTGTAACCAAAAAGGATTTTGAGAACTTTACAGTTTATCCATATAAATACAATTGATGTGTAGCTAGAGTTGAGAATACACTTTTGGACTGAACCTGTTTTCAAGCTTTCAAAGAGAAAAAAAACAAAACCAAAAAAGCAATAAAGAGTTTTGGAAAATTATTGTAATTGTTTGGGGGCCTGATGCCAACTCATCTTTAGAGTGTCCTAAAAGCTACTCAGCCTCTCACACAAGAGAACAATTTTCAGAACACCTCTGTGGCTCTCTGATGACACAAAAATCAACTTTTTTAGGCATGGAAGGCATTACCAGGGAGCTGTGCTGATCTTCAGCACACAGCACGTGCAGGTACAACACGGAATCTCCCTCCGGCCCAGAGCAGCCAATTTCAGGCACTTCCCAGAGTCCCAGGGTGTACCTAACCAAAAAGGAATGAGGAATTTAGTGGTTGCAGATTATCTGTCCACAGACTTTATATAATAGCCAGAATTAGGCAGCAAGATACCGTGGCATTATGTGCATTAAATCTGTCAGAGGCAGATCTTATTTCAGTCTAAGCACTATTCAAATCTTACGTGAGCGGGTCCGAGCGCTCTGTGAAAAAAAATGAAGGTGTGGAGTCCTGGCCCCACAAATGCACTGGGAAATTTGCCATTGATTTATTGCAGCTATTATCTCAGCCCTGATCTTGAAAACATTTAATAAATAGAGCACTTCCCAGGGTGTTCCCTGGGGCCAGGCAGTGTAAGCATGAATCGCTGGTGCTGAATAGCTGCCCTGTTAGGCACGCAGGGAGGTGAGGCTGAAACTCCAGCAGCAAGGAGCTGCAGAGAGCTGGCACATCAATAGCTGACCTGCATATGGGTGGAGAGAGCCATTTTTTTTTTTTACCAGCAAGAGAATAAGTCACCCTTCTCATGTTTTTAGTAGTGCCAAGAGAAGATTCCTAATGCTGATGGAGCTGCAAAGGCGCAGCTTAAAGGCTGGATGTGTGAGGAATTCCCTTTCTCCTTGGTGAGCTCTGGGGAGTTCTCTCTCTTGATCCTGACTGGCGTGCCTCATTCAGCAGCACAGAGGTCTTTAACAAACTACTGTACACCAGAGGTGTTCCTTGATATTTATAAAAACTCATGATCTGTTATTTCAGTTCCCTAGCACGAGCACAAATACACCAAAGTCCTTGACTGCAATGATAGTCAACCTTTGAACAACTGCTAAACAGCACTTCATAAAAATAAAACACCAACTCCAGCCACCCCTGGTTCTGTCTGCCTCTCTTTTTGCTGTTAGGAAACTTCACAGTTAACTGGGAAGTCACACACACAGGAAAATAGCCATGCAAAAACCTCAGCATAAGAAAACTGAAGTGTACCTTACCCGTCAGCCCTGCAAAGTCTCAAGCACGATTTATGCACTGCCCCCCTGAGTATTACCCAAGCATCCACCAGAAAATCCTATTTTTCCAGGCATCTAGCCTTGACTCAATTTGATTGACAGAATATATTTTTCCAAGATATTCTTGGACACATATAAGATCAGTGGCTGCAGTACGTATGGTGGGAGATGGATGTATGAGGCAATTAGAGATGGGGAAACCCATTTTCTCCTCTCTAATGCATGTGATGGGTTCAGAGGAGAGCAGCAAAAGGTTTCATATTTCTCCCAAAGGTCCCACCTTCTCCCTCTGTGTGTGGGTGCATGCCAAGACGTGTGTGTGTGTGTAGGACTCTGCTCCTCCAGAGGAACATAAATAATTAATTTTTTTCTGGCTGTTCATCATGCACATTTGGGAAGCTTTACTTTCCTGAGCTGGTAGCTAAGAACTGAAGCGGAGACAGAGCAAATAATGCAAGGACTTGGGAACTGAGTTGAGGAAACACAAATTTGATCTGCTGGGCTCTCAAGTACTGGTAGCAAGGGAGAGTGATGTGAGAATTATTTGCTGAAATAAAAGACATTCCTACCTATAACTTATTCTTTGAAGTCATATCGTTTTCTGGGCTAAGGTCCATATCTTGAGGAAAGCAGGAGAGCTCCCACCTCTCATGAAGCAATCTTTCAAAATGCTTGACAATTCACTCATGGGCATTTCTGCAAGATCTCTGTGCACCCCATGGGGTAGTTAGTTAGCCAGACCTTATCTAGAGACGTTCTGAGGCAGAGCTTCTCAGACGCTCTTTCAACTTCCTTAAGGTGAGCACATGCTACCAGGGAATTCTCTGCTGAAGAAAGGTACTAACCCAAAGCTCAGGAAAGGCTCCAAAGGGTTTGTCCAGCACTTGCTCAAGATAACACAAGCCTGCTCTGGGAAGGGGTTCCCAGTCTTGCCTGCCAGAGGTACTGATTAGTCCCCCCCCGTTCCCTCAGTTTCAGTGGGGAGAGTCTGCAGCCAAATCTGGGAAAGGTAAGAGATACCACAGGACAAGAGCTTGATAATGAGATTTGTTCTCAATGTAAATCCAGCATCCACTTTCACAATCCACATTTCATTCCAAATGACTCAACTAGCTGGTCAGAGCTAAAACAGCAACCTGGGAAAAAACATTGCATGATCTTTCTTTCAGCGTGGCTTAAGTCTATTCTTTTCAGTTAACATTTTCTGATCTGGACTGGGTTTTCATTTCATAATCTTCAACAGAAAGCCCAAACGTTGTTCCTCCCCTCAACATTATTCCTTTGACTATCCAAAAATTAAGGAATTTCAATTGCCCTCATGGTGCTAACGAAGGGGTGTAGTCTCTGCCTGTTTGCCACACTTTCAGTGCTTGCAAAGAAAATGGATCTGGGTTTTAGTTGGAACATGGGTCAACCTGACAAACGACAGGTAAGTTTTTAATAAAGTAACTTTGGCCTAAATTTCAAACAAACCTGAGGCAACTCAAGCTTTGGATCTAAGTGGTTTCATGTGTCTCTCAAGTGCAAGTCATTTTCCTTATTATTTCAGTCAAGAGTCTGAGTTTGCTCAGTCCTGAAAGCCAGAGTTAAATTTAGGGGTGTGAACCCATCTGGACTAATACTGAAGGAAATATTGGCACAAACCTCAGCAAAATGAAACTGCCAAAATTTAAAACAGCTCTGATATATACATCTATTCAGAAAAAAAGAGATTTTAATAAAAGTGAGTAGTTTGTCATAATCATAATCTATTGAGTCTGTTTCACTTGGAGCTGGAGGGCAAGGAAGTCACTTTGAGTCACCTATGGCTTTATGAACACTTTGACTATTTCAAGAAAAGCTGACATTTAAATATTTAAATCTTTTTCTAAAGCTTTCTACAGGCTAATCAAACCTAAACTGGGAAGAGAAAAATTGAGACATTTTGTTCTAAAACCACTGTGAGAATGGGAATGGGGAAGGGAATGGGGACAAGAGGAAGAGGGAGTAAAGAAGAACAGAGAAGCCCAATGTTAAACAGAGTATGAAACCATTAAAATCCAAGTCATGAATGTCTGAACTGGAAGAATTTTGATGGGAACTGTTAAGTTTGGAGGAACTTTATGGCTTGCACATGTTAATGTGTTCATTATTTGACTGGTGAGCTCATACCATGGTTAAACAACAGGCTGAGTTGGGTTATTAATATGCAGAATTTTTTAAATGTCAAGTTTGTTTTCAAGGATTAAGGAACGTCATGCATGCTGTGAAAATCCTTGGAATGATATTGTTTGTCAAACACACAAAAGTTCCCAAGTGTTCTAACTAACTGTTTAAAGCAGATTTCAGAAAGTGAATAAAGAGTTTGACAAAGCAGTGTATGTAGCAAACAGCTCTGAGCTTTTATGCTGAAAAAGGCCTCCTAACCAAAATATCTGTCTTATAATGTGGCCATTGTTTCTCTGGCTAATTACTGCTGTCGATGCCAGTGGGAAGCCTTGCTGTAAAGCAGCAGGAGTGTACACCTCCCATATGCACAGATTTTTTGGAGATCACATAGGACAAAAAAAAAAAAAAAAAAAAAAAAAGCTAGGAAAAAACATACAAATGAAAACAAAGATCTAACAGTTTATTTTTCTGGGAATGAAATCACTTGAGTCCCTGACATGTTCTCTATATTTGTTGGAGTATGCACCCATACATGAGTTACTAATCATGGCTACGGGTGTCAAGGTGATAACCAGCCTTATGTGGATGGTGCCACTGCAAATAGCCCCTTTGAACCTTGGGCCATTTCCAAAGTGTTCAAAGAAAAAATATCTTTTAACTCAGGCCACTTTTATTTTGTGTCTTAAAAGTACTGTGCCGTTCCATAGTGGAGGTACCCCCAGAGCCAAAACTTACTGATAGCTTACATGTATTTTGGAATGTAGGAAAGAAAGTGAGCAACACCTGAATGAAATGCAAGGAAAATATTCAAATGGAAAAAAAATAAATCTATTCCCATGATTGGATCTAGAAATAGTTTAGAAACTCAGGTGTGTGTATTGGAAAGATAAATCCTTATAGCAACAGAAAGATTGCAATATTCTTGCCCTAGAAGAAGCACAGCTTTCCAAATTTACCTATATTTTTTGTATGCTCTCTATTGTAATTCTACAATGGTGGCTAAATAGCTAAAATAATTCCTGAGGATGAACATTTCCCTGAGAAGTCTTCACTGCAGCTGGAGTTCAAGAGAAATTTTCCATGGAATGTTGTAAAAAAGAGGTGAGAGTGAATACTTTTAAAATGTAAATGAAATTTAAAAAGCTTTAAAGATTTTAAAGTTAAAGTGCCAGAAAAGCTGACCATTGCAATACCACCTCTATTTTAATGTTACTTGTATTGGTTGGATTATGTATGAAACATAGTTTTGAGGGGGGGAACAGGAAGCTAATAATACTACAACCTCCTACACTTTAACAGCTGCCAATTGAAAGATGCACAAATCATCAGCTTCACCAATTTGTTCTGATCGCTTCCTGCTGACATCAACAGAAATGTTGACATAAACCTTGTTGGGAAAGGATTAGGCCATGCATAAAAGTATAGGAGTTTAACAAAATTCCTTGAGACCACAGAATTCCTCCTACAACTTAGCACATTTTTCTTCTGCATGTATTAAACATATTTTATAGTCGATTATTAATTCAACTGTCTCTCTAGTTATGTTGTACTTCAGAAAACCAAAAACTTTTGCTGCTATTTTGTGATTCATAAATAAAAATTTACATATGAAAAAAATTTGTACATAGGAAGTGAAAAGTCCTTTCAGACTCTCAAAACACTACTTTTAATAGGCTGAAACATTAAGCAAATCAAGGTTGGCAACTAAGAACACTGTATGGCTTTAAGACATTTGTATCATGTTTTTCTGCAACTGTATTCATAATTATTATTTGCTGACAATTAGATTAGTGCTCTAATGTATTGATTACTGGTTTATTTATTTATTTATTCCCTCTTAAAACATTCAGGGGAACTTGGATAACTCTTAAATTACTTCCAGAGTTTACTACCTTGCACTGTTTGCACTATCCCACAGTGCAAACCCTCCAGTATCTGGGAAGCATCAGTGAATGGTGAATACTATTCTAGGGAAAACACAGGACAGATTGAAGGGTTTTCTGTATTGTTGTGCCTGAGTTCTCTTCACAAATATAAATCATTTTTTCTCAGACTTGACTGAGAACTGGTGTATCTGTAACAGTGTCTCCTTGTCTTCCACACCTGGCTTGGGCTGATGTGGACAAGAAAACCAACAGACTTCTGAGACCATCAAATTCATTGTCCCTTCATCAGGATTCTGAAATTCTGGTGGAAATGAAGTTAGAAAAACATACCCAGCATTCTACATGTTATGCAGAAGATGTATTTTTATAAATCAGGTTACTTTGGGCTGGGTCTTGGCCCAAGCCAAGGTTACCTATCCATAGATAATATCATATGTGACTTTCAGAGAGGTTACAGGAAAAAAATGGTTGAACCCTCTGAACATGAAGAACTGGGTGAGATCCTAGTCAGGTGTCATTGGTTTTCAAAGTCTGCCCTAGTTCATCCTGGTAAATCCTTTCTATATGGTGCCAGAGAAGAGATATTCTTGAATTACTTCTCTAAAAGTCAATACCAGCTTAATAACACAGAATGGAGGAAATTTTGGTTTTGTTTTGCATAAATAAGTAACTAATTGAACCAAACCATGCCTGCCTTAAAGTAAAAGAAGTAAAATTGATTCATATTTCAGAAAGCTCATCTCTAGTCTTCCACATGTTACACAGAGCAGATGCTGACTGGGTGTTTGGCCATGCTGTGCATATTTGGTTAGGGGGAAGATTCACAAAAACATGTTTGTGTCATGTCAGCCATGCCACACACACACAGACACATTCCCAGCTCCTCAGATGGGTAGAGGATGGGGGTAGAAGGTAGAACAAGAAATACCTGCAGTGACTGGGAGAGGAATTATGATACTGTTATTATCTCAGAGGCCTCTCAATCAGCAATGTCAAAAGTAATTAGATGATAGCTTAGACATCACATTGGGTTCATATTTATCAATGACCTTCGATGGATTGGTCGCTCCTCCAGATGCCTACCTCACACACAGAGTGCATAACTCCCCTTTTTATCATGTTTCATTTGGTGGCAACAAGATGAGGTTGGGAGCATAATAAAAAGCCAAGTGCTAACGAGAGTCTCTTCAAAACTGTGTCAGAACAGAACTCAGCTCTGGGTGCCATGTGAATGGTGGACCAAATATTGCTGACTTCAAAAAATAAAATAGCAGACAAGAAACCAAATGTGTTGCTCTGAAGCAATGCAGTTGCCTGTAAAATAGTTACAAGCTTTTCTTTATCATGCAGTCATCACCAAAATATGTGCCTTGGCTTGAAGAAAAAAAAATTAAAAAAAAAATAGCCCACCAACAATATAAAAGGAACGGGAGAAAAAAGCCGTGTCCATTCCCCAAATGTGCCTTTGTGGTTGTGTCCCAGCCTGTCAACACTTCCCTTCCCAGCTGAAAGATTATTAGAAAAACAGGGTTCTACCAGAGCCACTGCCTCAAGAGCCTCATTATATAACATGGATAACCCCAGAGAGAACACAAAATCCAAACACTGGCCCTACGGAGCCCTTTTTGGTCAGGGTATACACACGTGCTTCAGCCAAGTTTACCAGCAGGTGAAACTCATAGCTGCACACAGCCAGAAGTAAGAAAAAATCATGAGAAACTTGGCAGCTTTTATCAGACTTACTGTGGAAAAAGACAAAAAAAAAAAAAAAAAAAAAAAGTAAAAAAAGATCTGGACATGAACTCACCCATGCATTCCCATTTCGTCCTGGGCATGTGTGGTTTTGTCTTCTGGAGGGGGAAACTGAGGCCTGTGAGAAGAGAGATGAAAAAAAGGGTGAACATGGACTCCTTGGAAGATTTTCTCATGAGATAACTCAGGGTCTTGTGGCCGTACCTTAACCTCATCCCTTTGCAAAAAAGCTTACAACACTTTTATGGTTTTTTGCTCTTGGACTAAAAGCCTACAGCTGTTTTGAAGGTTGACATACTTCTAGCATATAATTAATACCATTTCCATTGAACTCACCAGTGAAATCCTAAACAGACTGCAAAAGCTGTGACATATGACTGGAGAGAAGCAATGCCTGTTGGACAACTGACTGGGTGGTGGCCTGTAAAGCTGTGCCCTCTTGGGATGGTGGCTGTGGTTACCATTTGTCATTGGGGAAATGTCAAACAGTTCATGGGCCTGGCAAACATAACTATCACAGAAATGCTGCTTCTGCTTGCTTTCATCTCCTGAAACAGTTGCATTTGCTTACAGAGCATGCACTGATTTATGGGCACACTTGCCACTTACACTCTGCATATATGCATTCATGTTTTTATAGGAATATGCACAGGATAAAGAGTAGGTCTGGGTGCAGTCTGCTGCAGTTTATCTCTACTAGGTAGCCAAGAAACTTGTAAATTAGTAGGCTCCAAAACTAGAGCTTAACTCTCTCTTGGCTGTCTGTTACTGAAGGTCAATTCTGGACATACTTTTCAAGTGAAAGATTAATTGTGAATATTGATTCACAAATGCAGAAATTGCCTCGTAGGTGAATTCTGCAGCAGTTGGTGAAATTGTTTCTGTGATCATTTCTCTCTCTCAATTGTTTCTCCAGTGTATTAGTGGAAAGCAGGCATGAAAAGGAGAACAAGCACAAAAGATGTTGTCTAAATACTGCAACATTTTTTCCAGTGTCCACAACTCCAGTCAACCAACTTAACTGTAAATTACCCTCTGTGTGAGGCTCACAGGATAAGGTTCCTCTAGCTCAAGGTTCCTAGCAGAAGTCCTGCTTAGCACAGATTAGAAACACCACTTCATGGGCTTAAAGCAAACAGTAACCAAGCAGCTGGCACAGTCTGTATCACCAGTAGACAAATTTGTCACGACTTAGCTAAAAGAATAATAACAAAAAATAATAACCAAACAGACCTTCCTGCTCAGTACAGTAGGGATGAAAAATACACCAGCAGCAGCGTCCAAGTGAGGCTGTTCCCACAGCAGAACATTTTAAGAACTGCACTAGACTGCTGATCCCTGCTGTTCCTCTCAGCTGTGTAGTGTAAATGTACTGGTTGAAGGATTTTTTTTCCTCTTTTCAAATCTTTGGTTGGGATATGTCAGTGACTGGGGCTCCCCCAGGACGCAGTCAGGATGCCCAAGGACTGCTCTGAGCAGTTGTAATCATGTTATGCTCTCCTTGTGTTCCTTCCATCAGCTGGCTGTGACGTGGCTGCTTGGCTTTCAGTTGGTATTATTAGTTGGGAAAGCCTTGAAGGTGTTGGGCCTGGCTGAATTTTAGCCACAGAGTAACATAACACCTGCTCTTTCAAGAATCTGCTGTCACTCCCCAGACTGGCAGGTGACTGCATTGTTAACTGCGGGGGGCTCAGTATCCCCCTAAAAATTTATTTTATTTATTCCCTCCTACCTTTTAAAGCCTACCTTAATATATTTTCTTTAATTTCTAAAGGTGTTCTCAGATTGACTACCATTGGTATTACTCCCCTACCCAGTCTTTTTTTATTATTGTTCTTCCTGGATCCCTTACATTGTTTTTCATGTTTATATTTTGAGAGCCTGGAATTGCATATTCCTTTTACTGTTTATAAACTCATACAATGTTTGTTCTGTTGCACACGATTTAGTAGACAGAGCAAATGTGGTGTGCTGAAAATAATACTGGGATCAGGTAATGAGGGATTTTTCAATATTGCCTTCTCTCCTGGGTTCCAATATAAATCTGCATTATTTCAAACCCATATATTTCTACTTGTGTGAGACCTGAGAAGAGAACATCTTTGCTTCTCTGCTGCCACAGTCAGAAAATGCCTCCCTGAGCAGCCTGCATGACTGAATCACTTCAAAAGTTTCTTGGTCTTTAGTTTGAGGCTAACACTGAAAGAATGACAGATGTCTTTCAAACTGCTTCTGAATGCCTGTTGGATACAGAGCTGGCATCAGTTACTTCATATTTTTAAGTGGTCTAACTCTTCAGGTCCAAATGGGTATTTTTGGTTGGTACTGGATGCAAGCTGGAGTAAAATTTGAAACAAATTATTTCCCACAAGGAACTGAATTGAGAAAGGCAGTGATTGTGCAGGCAGCCTCAACACCATCTGGGAAATACACCCTGGTTAGCTATTTACTTGAGATGGGGAATACTCTGGGGTTTTTGCTTGGTTGGGTTTTGTGGCAGAAGGTCTGATTGCAACTTCTGAATTGAGCAGTTGCTTATTACTTGATACAAATTTTCAAATTTAATGCAGAACTAAGGAATTATCTACTCCAACCTCCTGTCTGAATTTCCCCCTGGGAAATGTATTTTTCTGCTCAAGGCCACAGCTCTTCTGGTGTGCCACCATTTTGTCACCAAGAAAAGAATGCAGCAGCAGCAGCACAAAGTGGTTACTACTGTTTTATGGGAGATCCTCATAGATTCCAGCTGCTGACCATGTGTTCCATCTTTTTATGTGCAAACTCACTCTGATTTTAAGCAAAGCTGAGCACACATGCAACGTAGGCTCTTGCAAGTCCCCAGGCTTTGTATTTGCACTGAGTAAACCCTCAGAATGTGACTTTAGCAGGAAAGATCTGCTGGATGTGCCCCTTCCACCTCATAACCACTGCAGCTTTTGTTCTAAAAATAAATCTGCCTTCAAACCCCAATCAGGTGATCATTAGACAGTTTGACTGGTGTAAAGATAATCTGTGGAGATAAATGAAGAGATAAGAGATCACGTAATCATAGTGATTGGAAGGGGAAAGGATTTTGCCCTAACATCTGTGGCAATGCAAGATTGGAATTCAGAGCGGATGGCAGAGGGCAAGAAGGGTTTGTAAGAAAAGCCAGCAAGGTTTTCACAGGGCATTTTTAGTGATGGTTAAAATCCAGCAGGCGTGACACTAAACCTAATATCTAGCTAGTATTTCGTGTGAATGCTAGTAGCTGCTATCCTCAGGAGACATGTGATCTTTTTTTTTTTTTTTTTTCCTGTTTAACTTCACTGGAATTTGGAGATTATTTTTAAGGGGATTTGATCTGTTTACTAGCATGAATTTTCTAAATCCAGCCTAAGTCACAAAACCCTTATTTATATACTGCCTCCCCAAAGAGTGCAGAGAGAGGACTTGGGAAGTAATGTTGTTTTGTCTTTTGTATTAATATTATGCTGTAGATAGCTGGGGTATTTTAAAAACCAAAGTATAAACTCTCCACCTCAAGGAAGCTGGCAACTAACCACTGAGGTGTGAAAGATTCTGACAACTTACTCTGGTGACTGGTGTTTCTTTAGCATTAATTTTGCCTCTGTTTGTAACACTAGCATCCTCCTGGAAGTTTGTTTAGTCTTGAGATGAGGCTAAAGAGTGCTAATTTCTTCTCTTTTCCTGATGAGTCTGATTAATGAGCAACTCTCTAGGTCAGTAGAAGGGAAATCCCTCTAAAACAGATCTTATCAGAAAACAAAACCAGGGCTGTCCTTAACTCCCAGCAAGTTTCCTAAGACTTGGCTGACATCCTTACATTCCAAAAATCTTTGAGAAATTTGCTACCTCTTCCCCTGCAGAGAAATCACATGTTTAGGAATCCCCTCATGAGAACCAGATTAAAAGAAGCAATGGATAGGAATTTATTATTAGAGAATCTGAAAAAAAAACCAGAAAAAGAAGTGCCAATATGAAAGCAAGCTTAGAAAATATGAAGAACTTGAAGAAAATGGGCAAGATGTCACCATCTTTTTTATTTATAATTTTTAAAATTGGAGATTTCTCTGTTTCTTTTTAAGTGATTTAGTGCTCAAACAACAGCAAAAGTTCTAAGTACAGTTTCTTGAAGAGAAAAGCACTGACCATCAGTTGTTGTTGGCTTCATTATTTCTGCCACACAGGAGTCTGACTAATGAGTTCAGTTCTCCTGCACTTGGAATAACAAATTCCACATGAGAAAATTGCTCAGGGAAATGAGAAGCCAGAGTTACAATGTACGAGGCAGAAGACTAAGAGGAATCTAAACGAAGATGAGAATGATTAAATGATCCCTTCTTTGAGGATTTACACTGGAAAGCCTTAGCTGGCTTAGATATTTGAGCCAAGCCCCTTCAGCATGAAACTCTGGTGAGCATGAGGAAGCTGCCACTTTACTGTGGAGTCCCCTGAGAGAAGGGAGAATTTAAAGGCAAGGGGTTTTTTTTCAAATATTACTGAAGTAAGTCTCATAACAGACCTGAAGAGGTAGCAAAGTTATTGTTCCCACTTGACAGATTTGGAACCTAAACCAGTAAGAAATGAGGTCATTTCTGTGAGATCAGACTGCAAGCAATAGCCCCTGCCACCTTACCTTAGAGCCCTAGCAATTGACTTTTCCCCCACAATTATTTTTTAAGGGAAGGCAACGTTATCCCTCACTTTATAGCTGGAGAACTGATGCCCAAAAGATTTAGCAACTTGCTGGAGATTGTACAAAAACTTTCTGACAGGCCTGGAAACTGTAACCAGATCTTCTGAGCCTCAGTCTGATCCCTTTCACACATGCCCATCCTGGTTCCTCTCCTTTTGTCTCTTGCTTAAACCAATTTTACCTGACTTGACTTTAAAATATTGACAGCCAGAACATAGTCTGTCTGCTCTTTGCATTTCTGGTGAGGCAATGAGCACTGGGGGTGGTGAGAGAGCAGCAGCAGAGGCTGTGACAGCCCATGGCACCACAGAAGCAAAATTTCAGCAGCATTTTGGAAAAGAGGTGTCACACCATGAGACTTCCCACCTAACACAAAGGGCATCAGAGCTACAAACCCAAGGCACTGCAGATTGGTTCTCTTGTAAGACATCCCTGATTGCTGCTTAGAATATGGAAAGGATATTTAATGCTAAAGAGAATCTCTGCTACATGCGTGGTGAGCAGCAGCCTACTGAACAAACACGCAAAACCCTCCGACCAAAACCCAAAAAACTCCATCACAACAAACCCAGCATGCTGAGAGAAAAATGCTCTCACTCTGTCTCTCCCACATGAACTAAATGGCCCTCTAGGAAGTTGCCTTCGTACCCCAGTCAACAAATGTATAAAATCACAAAGATATCTTAATTGAAAACATAAATTACTCACAGCAAGTCTGGGCTATCTCAACCCAAACAACAAAGCAGCTCAGTTTATTTAGGGAAGATGGATTGGTGGAGAAAAGAGTTATCAAACCACAGAATGACTAACGAGGGACATCCCTGCAAGACATTTACTTTCCCAGCACAATGGCCCAGATTGTTCTGGTCTTTATGCTCACAGAGCAGGGCAAAAGAGGATGTGCAAAATTAGGATAAGGCACTTAAATTCCTCTGTAGTTCTTATGCCTGTCATGTAGTCCTGCCTGTATTGTCAGGGAACACTCTATAGATTCCCTGGGCCATTGCAGCAACCAGGAGGACTGAGGAGCAGAAATTCTCCAGCCATTTACCTTCTTTCCTGCTCACATTCCTGGTACTGTGACAGTGGTGAAAAACATCTGTTGATACTGTTTCCCTAAGACCAGAAAAGACCCATTTAACCAGGGCTGATCTGGATGAATAAACAGGGTTTGTACAACTCTTTAATAAACTTTCAAAAGCAGTGCAAAAAAATCTTGTTTTCTTACTTGAAAAATTATGCAGAAAAAAGGAATGAGAAGTGGCTATAAGTGGATATAGCCTCAAGTCCTTCTGACTTTTTGATGGCTACCTTCCCATACCATTTTTCTGGACAGTGACTCCACAGACCTTCTGAGATGAGTGAACAGGTATTCCTCTGGAAATAAAGCACTCCCTGGGGGAAGGGTCTGTTTGGAGCTCTCTCCATTCTGGGAAGGTTTGACATCTGGGATTTGGTGGCCAGCATTTCTTACCAATGAATGAAGTACAACTAATTATATGAAATACTGCAGAATGATAATTCCTATTTACTGAAAAGTTGCAGTTAAGTATCCTGAGTAATAAAAGAAAATCTGGGAAAAACTGTCATTTGAATAGAACCCCTATGGTAACCTGTGGTAAATTCACATCAAGTATTAGTCCAGGTTTTCGATTCATTACCAGTTCATCATGCAAACTAAAAAAAATCACATGAAGATACACTGCCCTTTTACTGCACTTCACAAAAAATGTGATGGAAAGCACAGGAAATAAATATACTTATGAAACTACTCCACATAATCCACATTAGTGACTAACACAACTATGGAAAAAAATGAAGGTCAGAAGTATATCCCAGAGTAATTTGTCTGACATGACCTGACCCAGTACAACAAATGACTATTCAGTGTGCTGCATCATGAAAAATTCAACTATTTCCCAAAACAGAAGAGGAAAAAAATAAACAAAGACAATATGAGGAAGCAATTGATATTATCATTCCCCCATTGTTCTTTACGCTGTAAACCAAAATAACTCGAAGGACACTATGAAACCCCCTGATAAAATATCAAGGAGACATAAGCCTCCAAAAACCTCTTTGCTAAAAACTAGAAGACCTCAAGACTACCACACAGTTTATTTTTTCAGGAATATTTTTGGCACTTCAGGAATTTTCTTTGGTGGAGAGTTCCACACCCAGGCTGGGAGCAGTTCTGCTCAGCCCAGCTGCTCCAAACCCAAATCAGGATGAGATTTGTGCACAAATATTTCTTCTTTGCCCATGCCTTGCTTTCCCCAGGAAGAAAACCTGGATAGGTGGGAGGGAGCTGCAGAGCTGGGGCTGGACCCCACAGCACACAGCACAGGTTGCCCAGGGAAGTTGTGGCTGCCCCATCCCTGGAAGTTCAAGGCCAGGTTGGATGGTTGGATGGGGCTTGAGCAGCCTGGGCTCTGGGAGGTGTCCCTGCCCACATGGGACTGGAACTGGATGAGCTTTCAGGTCCCTTCCAACCCAAACCGTTCTGTGATTCTATCTCACTGGAGCACCTCTGTTGGATTCCAGTTTGCCCTAGAAAATGAGCTTTAGATGAAACAGGGCACATTTTAAGGTCTCTAAAGAGGAAGTTAAACAAGTTCCCAAGCAGCTGGGCCACAGCCAAACCTGAACTTAACTGGGCACGTGGGATGGATGCCCTCACTGAAGCAAAGAGTGCAGAGGTGCTAGAGCCAAAACCACAAGGCATGCATGCTGCCAGGGCAAGCAGGGTTTCTGACAAGATTTATCATTTCTCTGTTGGGATCTAGACCTGAAGGAAATTCATTTTAATACAAAGTAAGCACTTGTGATGATTAAGAGAAATGTACAGTTGGATCACTTTGTTGTTGGATGGCCAGTCATAACATAAAATCTGCTGGTTAGTGCAGAAATGCAGCATTTCAGCCTCTGGGTGGTTAGTGTCTGCTCCAGCATCCGTCCTGCTGGAGGGAGCATTCTGACCCAGACTGAGGGTCCTGTTTGATGCCTTCACTCCCTCCCCTCCCTCTGCTGCCAACACACCAGCATGCTGCATGTCTCTGCAGAGAAAGAGTCCACGTGCTTGAGGGAAAGGCAAAAGATTGTCAAAAAGGTTCAAACAAGCAACTGCAGCTGGTCCCCAGGGAGCCCTGTCTCCTGGCAGCTCTGCTCCCTGTGCAGCCAAGAGAACAAAGCTGGCTGCTTGGTTTTTAAGGGTACTGGGAGAGCAACACTTGCAAACTTACAGTCCTAAGCTGCAGCCAGGAAAATCCCACCCCCTGTGGAAGCAAAACACATCACCTGCTGTCCAGACATCTCATTTAAATAAGCATCCAGAAAGGGGGCTGGAAAGTTAGCATGCTCAGTCTTGCAAGAGCAAAAGAAAGCCCCAGTCACTGAGCTTGATCCTGTAGCACTGCAAACCCCTTCCTCACATTGTCATCTGCCCTGTGCTCCACTCCAGTGGCATATCCAAGGCCACTTGTCCATTAACACTGCCCTAAGCAGTGACATCAGAATATTTTTTAAGATGAAGACAGTTGGCAGACTTATTTCACAGCCTAATAGTATCACAGAAATGGCTCCTCTGGCTGTTTCCACTTGTGAAGCAGCTGGCAAGAAAAGCCTGAGCAGCACTTACATGAAGAAGAGGAGGATAAAAGGAAACATCTCCCCTTAGCAATGTAATTAATCTATAATTGTACCCAGAATTATCAACTGCATTTGTATGTGCAAATATAGACGTTAAAGACTTGAGAGCATATAGGCAGAGGAGAGGGGGGAAAGGAGATAGCTGAGGTGTAGTGAAAAGTAAATTTTAACCTTTCTGAAAATTGAAGCTGAAAAAACAATAGAAAGGATTCCTACTGCTCACAGTTGACAAATGGATTTTTTTAGATGGGATTAACAGTCTGCTTACCTTTTCACTGTGTGCACAGCTGCCAGGAAAAACAGAGGACAGAACTTTAGATTCTGCTATGATAACCCCAACAAGATTCTTGTGCTTTACTGCTGCTTTGCCTTTTCTGTTTTTTCATCTCTTTTTTAACTACTTTTTAAAGTTATCATTATTCTGATACGCTTGTGTTTGGTGCAAGGATCCCAGCCTACCAGTCTTCACCTGCTGGCACTTCCACTTGTTTATCTGCTGCTGTTTTCTAATCAGGAGAGCTGGGTTGGGTTTCCCTGAAAGACAGGTGCCTCTGGAAGCAAATAATTGTCCCCTGTGTTAACTGATAGTTCTGTGCAGAGAGACTCCCCAGGCCCCTGGGAACTGCATGATACTGAAAGATGACTTGTTGGGTGTTGGATGTAGTGCTCCTTGTCTGCTCTGTGGATGGGCAAAGGTGCTAGGTTCTTCCCATGGATAATGCCACTCCAATGGGAAGTTTGGATAGACCACATATACAGCTATTGGTTTTCCTCTTTGCTGGCCAGGGAAATTGTTTACACCCCATGTAACACCTTGTTTCAATGCAACAGGAGCTAACACTTCAAGATGGTGATAGATTATAACATTTTACATGTAAATGTATACTTAAAATCCTCCCAAAGTCATGTGTTTTTATCCCGCTGCCCCCATGGCAAGAGTTTCTTCTCAGTAAAAGTTAGGCTTTCTTATTGAAAAACAAAGGAAATTTGGAAAATGTTGGGTAACTACTCATTTATACTTCAGAAGTACCTAGCCAGTGTAGGTGTTGGTGGTGCCCACGAGTTCAGAGGTATGTGTTAGTATCATTGAACCTGCAAGGTTCTTCAAGTTATTTTTGCAAGTGGGAGAGGAGTTGGGATGGAGGAAGGCTGAGAGATGCAGAGCAGTAGTGTGGGCAGCATGGTGCCCTGCCAGGCCCTTCTCTGACATCCACAGTGCCACAGCAGTACCAAGGATGTTTCCTTTTTTTTTTTTTTCCTTGTGCTCCAACACACAGTAGGGCTTCAGTTCTCCTCTGTAAGAAATAGATTTATTTTTCCTCCTCATTCTCAGAGGCCAAGTTAACCCAGACAGCCTGAACAGATTTCCAGGTTTACTAATGACCTCACAGGAACTGAATAACAAAATCCTATCTGCCTCCTCACTGCATAGAGACAGCCCAAGCTTACCCAGTTCTAACAGTTGCATTTCTTGAAGATAAATTGCAGCCTTGAAGGCGTCTTGCAATCAGTTATCAGCCATAACTCCACGGGCACCAGCTTTCATTTTTCTCCAGTACCATGATGTACTGCCAATATTTAACAAGGGGCTCTCACCAAAGTTTCACCATTAATCTGTCCTATACCCCTGTGTCCCTGAGGCACATATTCTTGCAGGGAAAGAAAATAGTAATGAAGAAAATCTATTCATTTATTTTTACGTTACTGTTTAAACATTTTCTGAGAATCACAGCCAAAGAGAAAAATAAAACCACTTGGCAAACAAACCTCCATTATATGTACTTTTGCAGGAAATGTTTATACTTCATTCCTGTAAAAAAAAACAACCCCCCCAAAAAAATACTGGAGCACTTTTTAAAGTGGTGTTTGACTCAGTAGCAGCAAAGATGGGGAGTTACCTGCCTGTGAAAAACAGGCAAACTCAGGATGTGTGTCCTTTTAAAAAGTATGAGAAGGGATAAATCCAGTGTTCTCAGATATAACAAGAACAATTAGCTGAGGGAAGGGGAAGAGATTCTTCATGAAGCCATCACCACCTTACTGCATTCAGCAGTTCTGCCCATCCCAGTGCAGTGCAGGCACAAACCACAAAGAAAAATAAAAGCCAGAAGACCAGTTTGTATTTTCAGACAGAAATAAGTCTGCTTTTGATTTTGTACAAGGACTGGTCAGTAGATAATCTATTTGTAAGAAAATTAAAAGAAATAACCAGATTTAACAAGCACTGAAGGGGTGCCACAGTTCCACTAGGGGTAGAAATCATCCCAATATTCCTTCCCTTCAGTTTCACTGCAAAACCTTAACAAGACTCAGGGAACACCAGGGATTTGCTCCAGTTATGTTCACTTTTTCCCTTTTTTCATCCAAATCTGACTGCGTTTTCAAATTGGCTAATCTTTTACTTGTATATGCCTTAACAAATAACCAGTGATACTTTTTTAAGGTTTTGTAGATTGATTCCAAATGTAAAACAATTGCTACTTTATTTTTATTGTTTGTATGGCTGGTGGGAGTGTTCATGTCCTTATATGGATTAAAAGGGAGCAGAACACTTAAATTTTTTTGCTTTAAAACCTGAAGTTTTTCTTACTCTGAAGTGGAAAAAAATACATTTCACTTGAAAGTTCAGAGCTCGCACGAAGTTTTCTATTATTACTCATGTCTTATTTGACTTTTTAAAAGAGCTGATGTGAAAAAATATTAGGATGACATGACTACTCATCCTGATAATGAGCCCTGCTTCCCTACCTTGATAATTAGCAAGTAGCCACCCGTTATTAAGCAGCCCAAATATTTCAATAAAGGATCCTGCTGTGTTGTCTCTGGTCTGAAACAGATTTTACTTGAAAACTGAAATAATGAGGTTCCCCTAAACTGATAAGCAGGTCAATCAAGCCCACTGCACTGGATCCATAAATCTTAAGCAGAGTTTCATTATGAGCAGTTTTCCTGTCAGAGCCAACAGAGGGGCCTTTTCCTCTCTCCTGCTGACTAGTTGTGGTTCCCATGGTTCAAGTCAATCTCTGTAGACCTGCCCAAAAGGAAAACAGTTTGAAGTCTGGACCTCAGTTAAAAGGGAATTGGAGGGAGCTGGAGAAACAATGCCCCTCTGACACCCCTGAGCACTGTGGGCAGACAGCTGGGAACCAAAGACCCCAGCAAGTAATTAGCAGGGCCAAATCACCCCCAATTAGGCATCTGAAGAGCAATCCTACATGGTTGTAGGGGGTCATTTCCTTTTAAAGAAGATGATAACCTCGAAAAATATACAACCCCCCACAGAGAGGAAGGGTTTCAACATGCTGGAGAACATAGGAAGAGCAGAGTATGATAATGTGGGCTCAGACCCAGGTCCCTGCAGCAGGAGGGTTTCTCTTCTAGTGCTAGGGGAATTTGCACAAACACTTCCAACACATTTATCCTCATCCTGTCTGGGGATACTAAGGGTAAGATTTAGCGTGTGAGAGAAAAAGTCTTGCTGAAGTAAATGGGATTAGCCAGTATTTCTTAGCAAAATCATAACTAAGTCTGAGCTGGCACTTCCCTGTGACTGTTCAAATACAGTAGTAAATTGGCTTTAAACTTTTTTGGAGTAAAAAGACTGGTAACTGCAGCACTTTGGGGATCAGAGAGAGGTCAGAACTTTATAAGTTCTAGTCAGTCAATGAGTCAAAGCACAGATCTTTGCCTCTGTGTCTTTGTTAAGTAGGAAAAACTGCTGAAATAATAGTGTCTAACTGAAAAATCCTATCCATACTATTACAGAAAAACCATTAAGTCTTCCCATGTTTTGCAAAGGGCAAACAAAAAACCAGGTTTAAATAGAAGAACAGAGTTTTTACAAGAACTTCAAACACAGTTTACAACAGAAAGATACAGCAGCAATATCAGTCTCTTCCATACTATTGCTGTGGGTTTAGAGCTACCAAAGACTGGAAAAAAACCCCCAGTCAAATCAACAGAAACAGAGCTCAACATATCCACTGGCTTTTTAAAGTTTTACTTTGTATTCAGTGTAAGACTTAAGACTAACATGTATATTTGAGAAAAAAAATATGGCACAATAAGTCCTTGGATGCAGAGTATTAGATTTTAACTGATTTATTCTCTGCTATGTGGACTTGAGGGAAATCACTGCTCTGGTGTTTCACAGATTAGGCAGAGTACAAGCTGAAATATTTGTTATGAAATCAACTATTTGTTATAGTTGCAAATCTTTCTAAGCCATGTTGAAAAGCAAATTCAATACTACTGGAACCATTCCTGTTTAAACAGAGGAGATGGAACACAGAGATATTCACACTAAGCCGTGAGTCTCATACCACGTACCTTCAGCACTCAAAACTCTTCCATGTCTAACACATCTCAAACTCATTAATGGAACTTTTTTTTTTTTTCCCTGGGTGGGATTCCAGTGAGTTCAAATGAACCATGAAAAAACCAAACATTATGGAAAGGCCTCCAGTTTCACTAAGAATGTGAATTGTTTACATCTTCCCTTTCAGATCTCTTGACTAATCTATTTGTTCAATAACCAAACCCCAAATTTCAGCCTCTGTTTGTAGTCTGAAAATATCTGAGGCTCTTTCTTCCTAAAGTGATTAAGGTTCTTGCTAGTAACTGTGAACAGGAACAGAGAGTAAAAGTGTAGTGAGGATGCTGGGGTGAGGTTCTTTATATAATGTGTGTGCTTGGTCTTTTCCACACAGAGGACACCAGAGCTTTTTTGTTCTGGGTGCCAGTACTGAGGGCTGTATTGAATGTTTTATTACATTTATTTAGTCACAATACTTGTCTAGTATATGCTATTTGAATTATAGGAGGACTTTTATAGAGTGATCTTAGGAATCCTCAGACCCTTTCTTAGGAACTGAGACATTTTTTCATAGCACTCCTCAATGTGTCAGGTATGGGGCAGCTCTGTTCCCGTCAAGTCAGCTGCTGTTGCTGACTCCTCGATAGCCAGTCCCTAATATCTCTGAAGATGTTCTCCTGGGTTCCCAGGGAGCTTGCCCCAGATACATCTCCACTTTGTGAGGTTCACAAGACACTGTAGTGTCCACAAGCCATAGCTAGGAATGTGCTGCATGTTACTTTTCCTGCCCATTTCAGACTTCCCAAATGCCTCTCAAGTGCTCAGCAGGGTGTGTATGTGCTTGTCTAATCTTCCTATCTCTAATTTTCATTCTGGGAGAAGGTCTATACAGAATCTTTGAGATTTTCCTATGGAATAAACATGAAATATAGCAGTCAAGGTTTTTCTTTAATTGTTCTTCACAGTCTGATAAAGGGGAGGCATACGGTGCATCCTCTCATATACCTTTCAGCTCCAAACAGAAGTTTTTCTATTAACACCATGCCTCAGAAAGCCTTCTCCTGGCATTTTATTGGTGACTCAATTGAAAAAGCATATTGAAGCTTAGCAAGTGGAGAAGTCCCACTGTCCATGGATTCTTTGGCATGGCTGTGGAACTGCAGGAATATCTGTGCCTTCCAGAGACCAAATGTACCTTTGGTTTGAGGATTGTACTCAAAACTGAAACTCTCTGACTTCTGGTGAAAGATGAACATATAAAGGAGGACAGAGCATAAAGGACACTTCTTCTGCATAGAGGGAAAACGGAGGTTGTGTTTAGTGTGTGGGGAGAACATTCACAGCAAAAGCCTCCCAGCTTCATATTTAAATACTTGGTTATAATTATGAGTGCAAGCAATAATTCATCCACATTGTGTGATGCTTAACGTGAAAATGAACCACGTAAAAAGAACCCAAATTTATTTGCGATTTTCACTTTGGATCACAAGCCAGAATATCAAGCAGAAGGATCACATTCCAGTATTCCAGAATGACATTTCTGCCTTTGCCTTCTTCAGGGACAGCTTATCACAGCTCCACTTGGTTATCCACCCTGACATCCCTGGTGTTTGCACACCCATGCACTGCTGCCCCCCTGATCCTAATAGCAAGAGGCAGACTTAGCTGGTTAATGCTGTAAGGCAATTTAGCTGCAGTCATTATTTTGATGTACTGCTCCACGTTGTGAAAAGCTCATGACCACTAAGTACATCAGAAAGAAATTTGTGAAGTCAAGTGAGCTTCAGCTCTTGAGCCAAGCAATCAAATTATTAAAACTTTGCACTAAGAAAACCTGCTTTTTTTCCTTCAAAACAAACAGTACTCTTCAGTGCAGTTGTAGGTACTGGAGAAAAAAAAGTAGAAGACAAGAAATAAAGCTGGTGTGTCATTTTTCAAAGATTCATATAATTTTAACTTCATAATTTTTTCTTCTTTCACTTGTGACATAATATTTGCATGAAATCAGAGCTACCTTAAATCATATCTGAGTTAATACTAGATCTTCACACAAAGCATAACACTTGAGTATATGGAAAAGATTTCCTCCTCTTCACTCAATTCTGGCCAGCTAGGGATGTTTTCTTCCAGAATGAAAATGTCTGATCTGTCACAGAGTCATCCAGTTGCATTATAAATGTTTTCTTAAATGGCAGTTCTGTCTTTTTCTTGCTACTTTGCAAACCACAAATGTTTGTCACGTGTTTCAGAAGCTTAATTTTTAGCCAGTCTCTGCTATAGTCTTTGAATACAACCTTGCCATTTTTGTTTCAGATCTTATACCATTATCAGCAGGTATTGGAATAAAGCCTCATGGCCACCCTGGTGTTCATTCCAGATAAAGAACTGGCAGACTGGTTGATCCAGCCTAAAACCTGTGCAGACTGCAGAGAACTGTAGCTGGCACAAGTGGGCAAGCCTCTCAGGAGAGCATCTCCCAGAGATGTGCTATGTCATGCAGCACGAGGGCATCTGAGACACAAACGGCAGGGCAAAGCTTGTACAAACACCTTCTTGACCCCTAAGGAGATGAAGACAGACCTGGAGACTTCCACAGCTGTGCCTGAGCTCACCTTACAAAGCCACCCCCTTTGCAGCACCCAGGGGAGGCAGGAGCCGAGCCTGGAAATTGACTCCCCTGTTCACAGGAGTTTTCCCGGAGTGCAGAAGAGTGGTAATAAATTAAAGATGTAACATTGCTTTAGAGGAGAGCAAGAGAGAGCTGAAGCTGACAAAGCACAGGGTTTTTACAGTCACTTGGCACACCACTTCTGTGAGGCTGCACAACATTTCATTAGAAGTAAATGATACACTTGTTCAACACAGAGCTCACATAAAAGAGCAAGGCAAGAGAACCACCACTGCCATTCTCTGTGCCTGGATGTGCTAATTACTTATATATTCTTTTGTGGAACCTGTCATCCTCAGCCTGCACACAGAACACTTAACTGGCTTGATTTGTGGAAAGAGCGTGGTGCTAGCAGGGCATTACATAAACAGGGAGTAAGCAGCTCTCCTAGAGCTAATATGCCTTGAAAGAGAGCATTAAACTGAGGATTGCCAACCCCCAGCTGAACCATGAACCGTTTCTCACTTCTCACTGATGAAGTTCAGTTCCATTCTTTGCTGTCTCAGCCCAGCAGGACAGAGATGTAATTTCAGAAGACAGAAACAAACTCAGGGTTGATGGAAAGGAATACACAGCCCCGTGCTCTGCCTCTCCGTGTGTTCACTAAGCTTTGTTGTTCCAAACACAGCCCAACAAATAACCCTTCCTGCTCTCCTGCTGGTTCTGTTCCCATGTCCCAGTCAACTGGGAAAAGTTGTAGGTTGTTTTGTTCAGGTTTTTTGATGGGATAAAATCCGCATTCCAGAAAAAGTGTTTTAGAAACAGACATAGCAAACCCTGCTGCAAGAAGGTCCAAAAGATGAACTGACACTTCCACACAGTGGAAGGTAAGAAAACCTTTCTTTCTTGTTCTTGGTGAATTGCCTCCTCCAGCCTGGCTTTCTGTTTCAAGCACGAGAAGTCCAGAGCCCTCCCGAGCTGCAGGCTCTGACAGCAAACTTCTCTGCAGCTGGCTGGTAGAGTCCATCTCATTGAAAGCACTGTGCATGCTCATAGAGACATTTCACTGGACACCAACTGTAGAGCCTGTTCCAAGCAGCTCCACAGGAGAAACTCTCTTTCCACTGTGCAGCTCTGATCCTTCTCTCTTTTTTAATTCCTCCCTTCAATATACCCATATCTGTATTCCTCCTCCAACCCCCAACCTCATTGTCTATATCCACAGAATACTCCCTGATCTGTGTAAAAGCTGATTTAAAGAAGGAATTTTCTGTGAACTTAGTCCATACTTCAAAACCTATGAAACGCATTGCCTCAATTTAAGTATCAACCCTTTCCCCACTGATGAACACCCACACCTGGACTAGTTGAACAAGCCTTAACACTCACGACTTTCTCAGTCAAAATTATTCAGTTTTGCATGAAGACCATACTGAGGCCTCTGGTGTTTATTATCATGGCCTTTAGACCTTTCCTAGAGCTCCTCAGACTTACTAGGAATTCTGAAGAAGTTCTGTATTTCGTACTTTTTAGATGGCAGTTTTCATTTCAGGATCTCTTAAACTTTATTTGCACCTGATGCAACTTTATTTCAAGTACTGAACACTGATTCGTGCCATTGTCATTTATTTGAGCATTTAGAACTCAACCCTAACTTAGTTAAAAATAGAAACAGACTGACAAACCAATGCTGTACATGCTGCCACCTTATTAAAAAAAGTGTTACATGGAATATTTGTTCTTCAGATGGTATTTTAAAAATGTTAACAGCATATGAGAAGTGCATTGTTCCTAATTTTAAAGTTACTAAAATTCTAGTTTTCTCTCTCCATTCTTTCCAAAGCAAATTCAGATAGAATTTCATTTTAAAATCTGGGATGTTGCCAAACGTTGTTGCCCATTCATTTTGATGGACTTCCTTTTGTGCAGTCTATTCTTTCTGTAGTGCCTGTGTCAACAGATTTCTGTTGTTCTTATTTAATACAACAGGAAGCTTTTTTTTTTCTCTTTTGTATTGTAATTTGGAGGCTGCCGTGTTGTAGTGCAGTTTCAGTATCCAGTGTGCTAAACAAAAAACAAAGGAGAGATGCTAACATTTGAAATACTGCACATGCTGCACAAGAAGATAAAAAGTTCACCAAGGCTTGCAGTGCTTGGGGGACTAAGAGCAATGACTTACACAAAAAACCAAGATTGATTTCTTTTGTAAATAGCCTTGAAATCTGGGGCCACGTACTACTGGTCAAAAGTAATTTCAGGGGGTTAGTGGTTTAAATGCATTAGCAGAATACTTACTCATGGTTATTTTCTTTATAATATTTACTGTTCAGTACAGCTAATGCAAAACACTGCTAGAGTCACAGTGGGGGATTTGGCAGCTAGAGAAACTTGGAAAATCTAGCAATTACAGTTTAGGAATGTGCCATGCACACAAAAAGAAGAATGCAATCCTGTGTGTACAAATAGTAGCATGAACCTAATCCAGAATTACTCTTCCATCACTCCCATCTATTCTGAAACAAATTTTTAGTTTTCCTAAGAGCACTCAATAGAGTCAGATATTCTAATTCAAGTATTATATTTTTTACAGCAGGTAACAAATATGAAAGGGAACTGTATTGCTTTCACTTCCCAAATGAATTTACTTTCCACGTGCCCAGCTCTGCCATTGACACTGATCTTATTTTCTGTATTTATCAGTGAAGAGCATCCACACGCAAACTCTGTTTCAGTATCAGTGCAGGCAATATTTCAGAAATAATTTAGGGCTTTCCAAGCTAACTCATCCTATGCCAGGAAGGCCTGAGCACATAGTGTTTTTGATATTTAGCATCCTTATAGGAAGGTAAGTGTACAAAAGAGAGAGGTGAAAAATGAGAAGTGGCTGTTTTACCTAACTGATCGTTTGCTGGGTGTGATGTTTGAATCTCCTCCAGTTTCTTTCATCTCCAGTTTCTTACAGGGATGGGTACTTCACAAGACCAAAGATAGCATGAATGAAATTCAAGAAGTAACGTCCAAGCAACATCATCCAAGAAAGATATTGTCTGCTGAGGGATGATGGTGACAATGACAGTTCCTGCCCTGAGGGCTAAAGATAGGTATCAGCCCAGAAAAGCATGTAGGACTTCTAGTGCAGTTTGGAAAAAACAAAAATAAACCCCAAAATACCCCAAACCAGATACTAGTGCTGTGAAGACATACCCTTTTTAAAAACTTCATGATTGCTGTGAACCTCACAACCTCAGTGCTCCACAGATGTTTTATGCACCACAGGACTCAACACAGAGAAGGGGCTTTGCTCTGTTGCTCCATCCCATATCCATGCCTTTAAAGTGATGAGAATCTGTTCATTCTATTATTCTGTGGTAAAACCTTGCTCAGCAAGGAAAACATGAGCAAGTCAGGGTGAGCAAGGACAGTGGTAACAGTGGGAGAGATCATGACTCCCACAGGTCCTAAGCTTTAGCCTCTCTTTTTTTTTTTTTTTGACCATATCTATACTGAATTTGAATGCCAGTCCAGCTTGGAACTACACAGTCATCCTTTGGGGGAATTACTTTTAAATTAAGAAGTGTAGTAGCTGAAAACAGGAAAGAATTTAAAAGGCACTTAGACACTAACCAGCAACACATTTTCAAAAGCAATGTCTGGGTAAATGAAGTGTACATAGAGCCAATAGAAAGTAAATAAGTTCCCTCTAGGAAGGGACTTCATGGGCAAGATCATTCATCTGTTAAAATACATTAAGAACAAATCAAAACCAGTGAGTTGAGAGGATACAAAACAACACTTGCATTGCACTACAGGACAGGATCATTGCCCTGTGCCATCTGGTAGCAAAGTGCACAATTTACAGGTTTCTTACTTGAGAAGTGGGGGCTGCCAGAATCCTACAGTTACTCCATACATTTACCCAATGCACAGCATTTCCCTTTGCCTGGGCTGGATGATATGAGACTGCCCAAAGCCAGTGCTCTTCCGCACAGGAACCCAGTTTCTTTTGAATATCATCTATCACTCACGTGTCTGTCCCTCAGCTTTACACTCAGAAATTTCCCCATACAAAGCTGCCCACCCTTGAGTGACTGTGTGGTCTCAGAGGGAGCCTGCTACTAACCCCCTTCTGTGACACAGACAGAGCCCACCCAGATAAAGGAAAGAGCATTAATATGGGGAATATTTTATCTAAAGAGCCTCAAAAGTTGCTGTTGCCTTTCCTCATGCAGAGCTTCATGCCGAGTGCCCAAGAGCTGATGATTCACTGGACGCTGCAGGGTAACTTTGCCACCCTCAGGGGTGGGAGCAGTGGTATGAAACATGAGACCAGTTTTAATTCTTGCTGGAAATATACCCTTTGAACATTCATAGGAATCATTAACCAACAGATCACGAAGTCTTATGAGGGGAAACCCCAAACAAAACAGCCTTTTGCTTTACTGTTTTTATTGTGCATTTTATATGCTATCCCTTATTTCAAGTTCCAGTTGTATCCTGAGTTTTTCAGCCAAGTTTTGTACCCATTAAGTGGAGCATGGACCATCCCTTCAAGTACAGGAGAGAAGGTCTATTATCCAACAGAATAAATAAGTTGTCCCTTCTCTTCAGGGAAGAGGGTGATAAAGTAAGCAAAACACAGAGATTGGCCTGTGAACAACAGCTGATTTGGCTAAGAAAAATAGGGAGCATCAAAGAATGTTTTAGATCAAGCTTTCAGAGACTGTGAAAAGGTGCAGGAGGGTATATTCATCCGTTGTTATTCAAGGGACTGAAAGCATTTAAGGAAGGAATGGCATACAAAAGAGAAACATTAATTGGGCACTGTAGATCTATTTTTTACAACCCCCAAAAACATTTATACGTAGCCATTCCTCTGAGGCATTTTAAGGAACCATTTCTTTCTTCCTTATCTGCCTAATTGACATCTGCATTCAACTTCAACCAGCTGGTACGTGGATTTGTAATCGTTTTATTTCTTACAGGGGAAGGCTTAGTCTTTTGAACTCAAGGAACAATTATTATTGCAAAGCAGTTTTCCTTTTCCAAAGGGACTGCTCTGGGGTCACTGCTGCTTCCAGCCTCTCTGGGCAGCAGAACAATGAAGGCGTTGTTGGTGCTGGAACGTTGTCCCTTCCAAGGGGGCTGGGGCACCCTCCTTCTCTGCTTGCCCCCACGTATTGGAGTGAATTGTGCCACATGAAAAGGCTTCAAATTAGCACTTCACTGCCTGCAAGTGTCTACAAGTTCATTTTAAATCCTCTGGGGCTAACAGCCCTTATGCTACGTCCTTATGCACAGGTATACTCCTCAGAGTACGGGGGATTACAAACAGAAACAACATCTTTACTCTTACTTCCTTTCCCTGTGAAATACAATTTTTAAAATGCACATTTCAAAATTTTCAGCTAATCACCAAATAGAATACACATTTTCCATTTTGTGAGAGGTCATCAGCTATTATTCTCTTTGGGAGAAGGCTAATTTTCAGTGACAGGACCGGGGATTACCATAGAGGAGGGATAGAAGATGCAGAAAAAAGCAGGGTGCTGCTGCCAGAAGAAATCATACCAGTAAAGGATTCTACTGACTATCAGACATGCAAATGGACTTAGTAAACCCAAATGACTCCATAAGCCTGACAATTAGGATGCAAAGTCAATTTTTAATGTTGTATCTTTTTTGCACATTCAAAAGCTTGACATGTAACCTTGGGCCATAGGGAATCTCTTTATTCAATCCCTTAATAGAAACTGCAAGATCTGTTAACTTTAAAAAATACTCTTCTTGGCTCAGTGAATAAGGAACAATTAAAAAAAAAATTTAGAGGAATCACATCTTCGTGCACTGAAAGATCATGATTTAACTTCACAAGAACATTATTTTTGTATAGCACTTCTCTACAGCATGAGGCAGAATCTCTGCCTGCAAGAGACCAGAATTCACACCCGCCTTCTTGTGGTCCCTCTTGGTGCATGTTGCAGCTCAAATACAGATGGGAGAAGCCTTGAGGGTCACCATTTCTACCCCAGCTCCAATTACTGGGGGGTGAACCTGAGCACAGCAGCTGAAGGTAAGAGCCATCTTCTCTTCTCTGACCCAACCTGTGAAGGTCCCTGACCCCACACCCCATTATCTATGGCTTTATTTGCTGCCTCTACCCTTTTCAGAAGCTGATGTTGCTGGCCACTATTTGAGAGTTTGGTGGATTCTGGGGGGACCTTTAACGTGGCTTTCCCAGGTTTCCCTCCCCAGTGTGTCACATTTAGAGCTTGTCTTTCCAGGGACTACCAGAGAGGCAGAGCTGGTAGCCAGTCATGCCCTTGGCCTAAGATGATAAAAGTGTCTCCTTATCACTCTGCAAGGCACCAGCAGCCACAGCAAGCTTCAGCCACATAGCTCCAACCAATGATGTATTTTAGGAGCAGGGTCTCCAGGTTGTGTGATCCCTCTGGTCTACCAATGCTCAGGTCAAAAGCCATTTAATTAGGCTCTGTGTGTAGAATTAATGCTGCCAACAGCTCTGAGAGTCAACAGAGACTCCCATGCCACAGAGGACACCATCAACCAACATCTCAATCAACAACACTGGAGAGGAGATACAGAAGATCTCAAACATGTAAATAATGTTTGCATCCCAAACTGCATCTTTAAGGGAGATGCCCAATGCATGTGACAGCACGTTGGGAGGAAAGGAATGGCTGAAAGGCAGCACCAGAGAAAACACTGCAAGGAGCAAGAAAAGGTCACAGAAACCACATGATTCCCTCTGCTCCACAGCTGTATGCAGAATACATAAACAGACTTCTAAAAACTAATTAAATTCAGAAGTGTATTTTGAAGAACATCATGTCAAGCCAGAGACTGAGACACTGATCCTACTCATTAGCACCCAGCACAGCCAAGTCTCTCTGGCTTCCAGGGGGGGTTATGGGCCAGGGAAACTCTGTTGACTTCCAGGCACAGACAGCTCTGCTGTCCCCTGGCTCTGGTTACCTGACCATCACAGCTGGGAAAGGAAGCCCAAGCCAAAGGGAACAGTGAAGTTGCTGGGGGCCTGATCCTGCAAATGAGCCTCCCTTGCAAGCCAACCATTAAACCCTCTGCTCTCAGAACCAGAGAAAGAAGAAAATGAGATTTTAAAATGTGCAAGCATTTCTTTGCCCTAGACTGTGGACACCTTAAGGGTCAAAGCCTGGGGGATGCTGAGCAGCTGCCACTGCTCTGGGGTGCCCAGCACACTGGGGTGCCCAGCCAGGGGAATACAGCATGGCTCTGGACTGTAAGCCTGATCTTGCTCTCTTTCCAGTCAATGGCAAATCTCCACCCCCATTTCATTAGTGCAAGGTTGGTCATACCACCCAGTCATTTGATACTCCTAATTGAAGCTACCTAGAAATTGCCAAAACCCAATTTGACTGCAGATAAGTGTTTTCCAAAATCTGGTTTGCCGAGACAAGAGGGTTAGCCCTGAAATGAGTAAATTTGGTTCCAAATGTTTTGAGAAAGATACAGAGTATGACTGAGATCCACTACATAAAAAGACCAAGAAATTCTTCCATAGAAAAAGATGTGGAAGACTCCATGTTTCTCTGCATACAGGTAAAAGAGAAAGATTTATATTAAAAATTACAGTCCAGTAAGGTCCAAGGCTGAGGACACTAACTGAGCTGCACACTAGTTTGTCTGATAAGGAAGCCTCTGTGCCTGCTTCCCCTGATCTGAGAGGTTCTTCTGTCACTCAGCTGGTTTCTAGGAGGTTAGAAGAGGAGCACCCAGTTTTTCCTATCAACTCACCAGTGTCTGACACTCAGAAGAAGCCAAAGCTGCATGGCCCAGTACTGCAGTATGCAGCTTGGTTTGGGGTGGTTTGAATCCCAATATTGGTCCTCAGGCTGGGCCCTTCCAAGTGGGTACAGCCAAATCTTTGTCAATAAGTGTGAGAAGTGGAAAGGAAGGGCTAACTGTAAATTTAGTCTGATACACCATAAGCCAGCTAGAGTCCCCCTGATGTATATGTGATATATTCTGAGGAAAAAAAAATAAAATTAAAGAAGAGCAAAGAGGGTGACCCGCTAAGGGTCATTTTCATAACCACTGTATAAGATTTCTGTTTGAGGCTGAATGTACATTAAACAGTCGTGGTCTGTCAGTGACCTTGTATTTAAGAGCAGAGAGGTAATATGGGACTTTTGGTAACACACTATTTTACAGGGCATTAATAACCATGTGCAAGAAATTACCATAGAATTACAAAGTTATTACATGGTTATTTGTGGCTTTGCCAAACGCAGTGTTACTTGATCATCCTTAGATTAATGGGGTGTTGATCGGGTTTGGCCATCTACTTCCATTCTAGGTCATAAACCCCAATTAGCCAAACTAGGTTCCCAGCCTAGCAGTCACAGCATTTAACATTTCTTTCCCTCTGCAGAAATAGGTTGTTGTTGGGAGGTATGATAGGCTCCATCCCAATGAAGCAAATCACAAAGGGCTCTGGTTCTTAAGTGCAGTGACTTAAATTTCAGGTGCAGGTTTTCACAACGACTCCATCAAGACCTTTCCAATGAAGGCATGCTATTTTACATCCCCTGTAGTCTGTAAACAGATTCCCAAAGTTTGGAAATGTGTATTGTCCCAACCTATTTGGGGTTTTCCATCAAGAGAACATTGCTTGCCACTACCAGTCTCTGCACTGTAAATGGAAATTAAATTAATGAGCTGAATTTCATTTAATGAAGGCAACATTCTTGCAAAGCACAGACCTATTGTCCATTAAATCTTGATGCAGGCAGAGCCAGTGGACACTAAGTTTGGGAGACTATAGAAAACACTTTTACACACATCTGTATACATATATGTATACACAATGTGCTTACATACTTGTATTTATCTATACACCTATGTGGTAATTAAGATTTGCTCACAAATACTATAATAAAGTATAGATGAGCCAGAAATTTTGACCAATACACTGATCTTGCCTGTTTAGGTGTTTTTAAGAGAAAAGTCAAGCAGTGGACCTGAGGCCCTGGCACAGAGGCCAGCCATTACCTCTGCCATTTAAACCATGGATGGATTTCTGTTTTGCCAGTTTTTTATTCCCAAAACCAAGGAATGTTGAGCCCTGTCCTAGCACTGGCTATTTTCTGCTGACCAGGTCTGGAAGCAGCACAATAGTACCCTGCAACAGCCTAGGGAGTTCCCCATGGTGTAGGCTTTATGTTTCTTACAGTTGTGAGTTTAAAGAAAAATTAAAGGTTTTAGGGTAGACACAGAGTTGAAATTCCTATATGCTGAGGTTGGCTTTATTGGTATACCTCAAAGCAGCAGTAAAAAGTACAACTATTTCTAAAAAAATGACTGCTGTTGTGAAGGAACTTGACTTTGCCTTCCACCTCCTTGAGTAATAAGTGAGAATGCTGTGGTCACAGTGCCTTATGCTCATTTTGTGCTCACTTTACAGTTGTAAAGTACTATAATGCACAGTCCTGGTCATACATAGAAAAAAAAGCCCTCAGCTGCTGGCCAGCAAGGGTCATCCTGTACTTCACATCACCCTTTTTACAATCTGATGTGAGAAAGCATTTTTTTTTTTTAATTTACTCAAAGACGTGCAGTGAAAGAATAGGGAAGAATGTCTTTTCTCTGAACACACTTTTCAGAGAAGCAGAAAGGATTCAGCAGCACACACAGCCCTCTCAGCTTTTATTCTGCTCTCCCATTGATCCCCCTGACATCTTGAACAAACTGATTTCTTGCTATCTCCATGTGTTCCAGATCCCCAGTGGAATAACCACCTTTCCTGCCTCTATCATTTGTTAATATCTGCAAGCTACTTCAGCTCCTGATGTAAAAACTGCTGCTCGGGCTCAGATTATTGTATTTGGATCTGAGAAAATGGCTGATACTCATCTGACAGCATACTCCCTATCATTCAGCTGCCTTTTTCCTTGCTTAAATATAAACCTCTGAGCTAACTGCACACCTTCCCCCTGCCCCAGCATAGTCACTCTCATTCTTCACATTCAGGCAGCTGCAATGTTTAACATCTTTTCCCTAAACCAAAGGGAAAACAGAAGGGATTGAGGAATATCCACAGACTCAATCTGGTTGAACCAGGACTTTCAGACCATCACCCTAGCCCATGGCCCTGAGCACCACATCTGCAAGGCTTTTAAACATCTCCAGGGATGGTGACTCTGCCCTGGGCAGCCTGGCCCAGGGTTTGATAACCCTTTTTGTGAAGCAGTTCCTTCTAATAACCAATCAAAACCTCCCCTGGCACAACTTCAGGCCATTTGCTCTTGTTCTACCACTTGCAGGTCGGGAGGAGAGACTGACTCCTTCCAGATAGCTGCAGAGAGTGATAAGGTCTCCCCAGAGCCTCTTCTTTCCCAGACTAAACAATCCCAGCTCCCTCAGCTACTCCTTATAAGACTTGCTCTCCAGACCCTTCCCCAGCTTTGTGCCCTTCTCTGGACACACTCCTGCACCTCAATGTCCTTCTTCTAGGGAAGGGCACAAAACTGAAGAGAGGATTTGAGGTGCCACCTCACCAGTGCCCAACGCAGGGGCACGATCCCTTCCCTGCTCCTGCTGCTCACACTATTGCTGCCACAGCTCAGGATGCCCTTGGCCTTCTTGCCCATCTGGCCTCATTCTGGCTGATACTTGGTGACCAGCACCCACAGCTCCTTTTTTGCCAGGTAACTCTCCAGCCACACTTGCTGGGCAGCAATGCCCTTGGCTGTTGCCACCTTCTCTGCTATGAGGCTGCTGCCTGCCAGCAGGAGAGGCAGGAGGGATGCAGGAGGGATGCAGGAGGGATGCAGGAGGGATGCAGGGGGGATGCAGGAGGGATGCAGGGGGGATGCAGGGGGGATGCAGGAGGGATGCAGGGGGGCTCTGGCAGCACTGGCAGTGCAAACTCTCATCACCAGCATTTAATCAAACACCCCAAGCCTCCTGTGAGGGACCTGTCTGTCAGCAGCTCCAGCAGCTCACTGCCGAAATTCCTGCTTGCACTGTAGTCTAATTCAGGAAACAACTCTTCTTTAGGAGTGTTAATATTGGCATCCACTGCCTGGTCCCAGCTTGTATTTTAGCAAATAATTTCTCTTTCCTTTCACCAAATTCATCCTCAGTGGAAATTAGAAATATAAATTGCCATACTCTTGAAAATTCCTGAATAAATCAAGGGCTGGGTGATTTGAATTTATAACAGCACCATCCATCATTCCTCGAGCTCCACAACACTAATTCTCTGTTTCTCTTCCCTCTGCGAGTAACCCTGGGGATTAAGTGCTGGGTATAAAATCACCCCACATTTGTTACCAAAAACACTAGGAACATGGCAATTTCACAATGTAAATTCGTCTTGCCACATTATCTGAGAAGTACAATTTCCAGATACAGAATACTTCCACCTGTTCTTCGTGTTGTGCAGAGTTTGACATTACAGCACTGAAGAACACATGGAGTTTCCACACCCTCACTCCCCTCAGAACTCCCTCTTTAATGATTTCGGTTCTGAAACTGCAAACTTTGACATTTTAAGGCATTGATTACTGAAGACACCTGAGCAGAAGGTGAATTTAAAACCAAAAAGATACAAAGTAATAATTAAAAAAAAAATTACTACTCAGACAAAATGCTGTTAGGTCAGGTCAAATTAGATTTTTTTTAATTGAGCTCTAAGGTGTTAAAGTATTAAGCTAAAGAGTAAAGTCTTATTTGGCCTGTTAGTTTGCCTTAAATCTCACTGAATTAAAAAAAAAAAAACCCAAACGAGGAGAAAAAAACCATTTGAATATTATATAGCAAGACTATGACCTATTAAAGATCTCACTATTCAAGGATGAAGATGATGAATGTGATGATAAAAGCAGGAGCAATGATAGAAATGAAAGCCTGGAAATAGGAATTATTACATCCAACACAGCATCAAACTTGGAGAGATTTAAATTAGAAATACCACAAGCCTTACACCAGCAGCTTTCTGCTGCTCATCTTAAAGAAGGATGCCTTTGGGTGCAGAAAATAGCTTGGGAGGATGAATCCATGGGCCAGCTTCTCCGAGGACAAAGTTAACAGACTTGTTGAGCTGTTGCTTGGGTTGCCACAATGGAGCTTTGCTTATGCTTTGCCTCACAAAGCTCCTTGAAAATGTGTGCATCCATAAACAGCAATTAAAACTGCATCTTTTTTAATGTAAAAATGTAATAAATATCAAAAATCGTGGGAAAATTAAATGAGAGAAATGGACAGAACCTAAAGTCCAGTCTTTTGTGGAATTCCCTGTGTCTTCATCTAACAATAATTATATATTTCATAATTTTGTATACTCAATTTTTTTTTCTCAGAAAAAAAATATTTCTTGAGCTCTGTGCAAAAGAAAGAGGGAAACATCTAAAATTAAAGCCAGGCATATTTCATGTAGATTACAGTAATAAAATCTCAACCTCTGCAACCATCAGAATCAACATTACTGTAGGGGTCTGACCCAAAATTCACTTGAGTCTAGGGAGAGATTCATCCTGACTTCAATGGGCTTTGGATTAGGTCCTGCAAATACAGCCAAACCCTACAAAAATCTGTTCTGCCAAGTTCAAAACCAGATCTTTGAACACAAATAAAACAGAACCTCAATATCATCTCTTCTTGAAATAAATTCTTCTGGGTTCATTGGGTAGAAGAAGCTGAGATTTCACAATACCTAAAAGTTTAAGTTCCCACATTCCAACAGAAATAATGTAACCTGGTGGGGCTTTACTGGGTCTGTCTTTTCTGCTCTCCAGGGAATCCTGCAGACAAGGCTCCTCACTTTTTGGTGGAACTCACTCTCCGTTCCCACGTGAAAGTGGGTAAGAACCTCTACCACAATTACAGCTCACAGGGTGGGAGAGAGATGAAAAATGCATCCCTCTTTTATTTGGTTTCCTCAGAGATTATGGATATAAATCCTGTGCCCAGATGGAAGGGAGGCCTTCCCCCCTTTTTGTTTTGGTTTTTTTTTTTTTGGTTGTTCTTTTCGCCTCTCCACAACTTCTTGGCTTCCATCTCTTCCTCAGGAGTCACTTTTATTTATTTGGGGAGAGGTGCAGGCTGGACAGTTGCAGCCATATTTCAGATATTTGCAGCCCTATGACTTTAATTGCTCTGGGTTTTTTTTTTTCCACTCCTCATTTCCCTACTGCATTCACTCATCACTGCAAAAAAACATGAAATGCCAAGATCAATCCCTCAACTCTGGAGCATCCTGGATGCAGTCAGTGTCCTCCAGAGAGCCGTGGCAGGCATCCCCCCTGCCTGATGCTGAGTGCTCCCTCCCTGCACATGCAGCCCTGATAAAACCAGGGAGCTGCTCCCACCACGGCTGCCAGGCTTCCAAATCCAGGTTTTTATTGGGGTATTCCAGCCCTTTTGCTGATGTGTCTCAAGGGATGGTGTGGGGCTGGCTGGGCACTGCAGGCCCCCATGGGTGTATGGCTTGGGCCTGGGCTGGAAAAACATTCATTTTTCAATAGCTTTGTCATTAGCTGCAGGGAACAGGTATCAGCAAGTTTTGCATTACATGAGGCAGGATTTTCTAAGCAGCTCTTCCTGTGGTGTTGCTCTGCCAATAACAGTTTCATTTGAGTTAAATGGCACCAGGAGAATGGAGTAACCTGGCTCACCACACTCCACAAACTGTTTTGCTTGTGTGAGACAAAGGGACAGTTGCTTTCATTAGTCACAGTTAAGTCTGAGTATCATCTGTCCTCTGTTTATACATGAAAATTAAAAAATGCTGGATAAGGCTTAACTATGTTTGTCTCTTTTTTTTGTTTTTTACATCACATTTAAGATCTCTCTTTGCAAGGAAATCTGTAACAGATCTTTTTGTTTTCAGGAGAGTCTGATACTGACTTTCATCTTCTTTACCTGTACCTGACAAGAAAATGTGTTGATTTTCTTTAAAAGTTGAAATATGTGAAGAAATGATGGAAATGATGGAAAAAGCAATTTCTCCCCCCCCCATCCACTTTATTCATGACCTATCACTAGAACTAAAACTATCACTAAAACTCATAGCTCACCTTAATTCAGAATAAACAACTTCTTGGGGGAGGAAAAAAAAAAAAAGAAAAAAAAAAGATGAAACATGAGTGAGCACGAGATGCTCTATAGAAAACTCATGTGTCCCTTGGAAACAGAGGTGTCTTGGGGGGGTTTGGGGGGTAAGTCAGCTCATGGGAGCCACTGCCTGAGCTACCCAACAGATGAATCTCCCCAACAAAAGTATTCAGTGTCAACTTGCTCCATTTTTAGCTGACAGCTAGGTTATCCTAGCCACCAAGGAGGCTTTCATTAAAAGTGATTAGCTGCTGAAAATAATAGAGCAAAAAGGGACACCAAGGAGTTTGGGTCTAAAATTAGCTTCCTTTTTTTTTTTTTTTTTTTTTTTCCCCCCATAAAAGTATCATTAATTTCACTGACAGCTATTTATTTCCATATCAAAAGCAGAACCCAATTAATATGTATAAACCAAAAAAGTGGAAATAAAGAGGAAAAAAAATAACACCATGGCTTGGATAAAATGCCCTGTTACCAGAACTCTGTCTATGAGCATACACCCTTGCTTTCCCATCCACCTGTACTGAGATATTTACTACTTACAGAAGTAAATTACATTTCTGTTACTTCCAAACACTCATTAAGAACTTTTTCTCTTGGAGCTTACATGCCTGTAAGAGTATTGGTAGGGGATTTGGTAGGGGTAAGAGGAAGGGAAGCAGCACTATCAAGGAACTTGGGATTTTTGTGCAAACAGGCAAAGGGCATCCCCTTGACAGCAAACTGCTTCTTAAGGGGGGCTTAAAAAAAAAGATGAAGAGAAACATTTTAGAAGGGCCTGTTGCCATGGGACAAGGGGTGATGGTTTTTAACTAGAAGAGGAGAGATTCAGACTAGATATAAGGAAGAAATTTTTTACAACGTGTGTGGTGAAACACTGGAACAGGTTGCCCAGAGATCTGGCTGATGCCCCATCCCCAGAGCCATTCAGGGCAGGATGGATGGGGCTCTGAGCAGGCTGATCCAGTTGGAGATGTCCCTGATTCCTGCAGAGGGGCTGGACTAGGTGACCTTTAAAGGTCCCTTCCAACCCAAACCATACCATGACTCTTGTTGGTGCTGCAGAGCAGGGCTTGCCTCTGCTGCCCCTGAGTGCAGCTGCCATGGGATGCTGGCTCTGACACATGGAAGTAGCTCCACACAGCAATTTGCTCAGCATCAGAAACAGGAAACCCAAAAAGGGAGAGCAGACAGAGCTGATGTCTAAATGTTTGGAAAAAAAGAGAACTTCTTATGGGTAGTGAACTTTCTGTAGCCAAAACTACTCGGTTTGCTGTGAAGATTGTTTATTCTCTGTCTTTTATTATTTTAATTTGTCTCTATTAGGCTAACAAGGAGCCAAATCCTCAGCTGGGCTGGATCACCTGGTTTAGCAGCCTACCTTCATGGCACCCTTTGTGCTCCAGCACACAGTGCTCAATCCTGCTTTAGCTTGGTCAGTAAAAGCCTTTTCCAAGTTAAAGAGCTGGAAGAAAACAGAGGAAAAGCCTTTTCCTGTTGCTGCTGCTGCTGCCCAGAGGTTTAGCATGGATTCTTAAGGCTAAGGATTCAATTGCAATGTCTAATCTGAGATGTCTTTAAATCTTGGATGCTGTTCATTAGACAGATATTTTCTGCTTCTTTTTCCAAAACTTAAGCATCACAAAAACAAGAATGTATAATGCTGGAGCCTCAAAAACCCTCTTTGGGCAGCTCAGCCAGACAATGGTGTTCCTAGATGAGATTTTTTAAATCTGAAAACAGCATTTCTAGGAATCTTTGCCAAAGCACTTTGGAAACTCTTTCCACAATGTGACAATCTGTGACTAAAAGAATCTGAAAAACAAAAGATTCAAGACATGAAATGCCTTCACCCCAAACAGCCTGACCAAGTAACAAAATAATTATTCAACATTTGTTTCCCATAGTACCCACAATGTTATAGGCACTTCTCCAAGGCAGGAACATGGAGCTCTTCCCCCAGTCCCCACCATGCCTGGCTGAGGGGCTTTCACCACACTCTGCATGGGGAGAGGTGGTAAAATTTCCTTCTAATGCATCCCTCTGGGGAGATGTCTGCTTAAAACACTTCTGTTAATATTGCATGCCTTTTTATACTTTAAACATTTATGAAAAACGGGACCAAAACATATGAACATGAAGAAGTGTTGCTTGACACCAAGCATCAGAGGAGAACCACGTTTTTCTGTCACAGAATGTATTCAGAATCTCCACCAGCTAATTTATTCATTATTTTATATAGTAAAATGTAGGAAATTCTTTTGTTTTTAATAACATAAGTAAAAATAAACTTGATAATCCCATTTCTCTAACTGCATTGTCAAGCTCTGCATATATTCATGAAGTGTTAGTCAAATCACTAACAGAAGGGCCCTTATTTTTCTAATTTGCTGCAAGAGTCTGAAATCAAGTTCTTTCCATATTTGCTTTATGTGGAGAAGCCCTTCTCTGATTCCCAGATGAGTCTCACAGGTATTTGGGGTGTGCCAAGTGTACTTCTCCTTTTCATCAAGTGTACTAACTAAGGTATAGGACATTTCAAACCATCCAACACACAGTTTTTATTTCTTAACCCATTTCTTCTATATAAAACCCTTTAAATATGGCTTTTGGTGCCCTTTCATGTCCTGCCATTTTTTCCCCCCACTGTATCCCAATTCTTTGCAGGCCTTGGATGGGGAGGGCTCTGTATTGACAGACAATCACTGGAGGTACTTTCTGTGGCTTTACACTGGTATAAAGGGTGGGAGAACAACCTCTGCTACACCACCATCTCTTCTCATTGTACTGTCTTTCATCTTGCTTAATACTTTGGAAACTACACTATTTTCTGCTCTTAAATCTTATTGGTGTTCTCGTTCAGTGAAGAAACAAACAAACCAACCCCCGTTATCTCCACTGAAGTCAAATTACAACCTTCTCCCTCACATGATAGCTTAATCTCCCAGGAAACAGCACAGACAGAGAGTATTTGAGCTTTGGGGGATGGTAGCTGGACCAAAGGCCACATGAAGGGACACCAGGACTGCCTTTTGCTTCTGCTTTTTTTACGTTGATTGACCCAGGAGGTTCTCAATACAACCGACCTCAGGTTTGCACCCTGGAAGAGTTCTCTTTCATGGAAGTGGCCTTCATTTTCCACTTGTAGTAAAAGAAATGCATGGCATTATAGTTAACACCCTTCAAACAATGCTGTAAGCATTAGAAAAGTTTTCAGGTTTATACCTATACAAATCCACACTTTAATTTGTACTGACTGTAAACTCTGCTGCCACACAGCCAGTGGGTGAGCACACCGGGACGGAGCCATGGATGGTTCTGGAGAGTTCCCTGTCCCCTTTTCCAAGGAAAGCTGCCTGCTGGCAAGCACTGAACACAAATGGGCTACAGCCTGGCTGATGCTGCCAATGTCTCCCCCCCTGATGAACTCTGGGGTCCCTGCAAGCTGCTGGGGTCAGCCAGCCCGGGGGGCTCGTGTGCTGCTCCTGTTCCTTTGGCTGCTTAAAAATAACACATCCCAGAGCCAAAGGAGGGAAATCACAGGCCCTGGGACAGCCCTTCCTGCTGCACAATGACAGGAAGGCATCAGTGTGGTTTCTCTCGGAGCTGGGAGCCTCATCTAATGCTGCTAAAGACACAGAGCAAGCAGGCATGGGAACGGCATACACGGTGTGTGAGCTCTGAGCTAAAGGACAAATAATGCCAGATACCTTCTCAGCTGCACCATGGGAGCATCCCGTCTGCTGGCCCAAAGTGCTCACTGGCCCTGGGCCACCAACATGCCTAAACCTGGTCACCTTTCTCAGACAGCCAAGCCTTGTTTCCCCCCTCCCGTGTCCTCATGCTGAGCCCCTGGTACTGAGAGAGGAGCCACCAAGACTCTCTGAGCCACTCCAGGCAGGTGAAGAGCAGTGTCAGCCCCAGACAAGGGGATCAAAGGAACAAAACCTGAAGATAAACCAGAGAAACCCATCCATGGGAAGGGTTTGGGTTACAGAGGCAGAGCCAGGGCACCAGAATGAAGCTCTCCCAGCCCCAGACTCCAGCAGTGAGCTCCAGGTGCTGGGTTTGGGAGTTTCCCAGCCTCTGTTATCCCTGAGGACACCCTGAGATGCAGGGCACTGGCACACTGCTCCTGGGCTCCTGGCTGAGATGTGTCCCACAGACTTATCATACAAGGTATAAACCAAATTCAATTTATTCTGTTTCAAAACTGATTCTGTTGTGATGTGAAAACTGTCAAGAGGATCTCACTTTTGGCACTTCAAGTGGGCTAAAGTGCTGTCTAGGCTCTCATCACTGATAATTTTAGCCATATGCTCACCCTCCATGCTACAAATGATCAGCCTGTATCAGCTCCCAGCAGAACCAGGAGCAGATCACTGGTGTCCAGCTGTACATCTGCATTTGTAAAGCAGAGGACCAGTGTACCGAGTGGGTTTCACCAAGGCAAAACCTCTAATAGCCATAGTTCCTCTCCCCCTGGCATGAAGCAGCAGAGGGGCTACATCACAGACAAAATGGAGATGGCATTCAGTAGCTTCACTGCCTCTTTGAGAGCTTGTAACATTTCAGATCCCAGAGCAAAGTGACTTGTTTGGTTTCTGGTCAAAAGCCATCCCTGAGGCACCCAGATGAAAGCAAGTGACTCCAAATTCTACTGAGCCCCAGCCCCCTGCTCTTTCTGACATGCTCAGGGACACAAAGGATGTGGACCCATAATTAGAGTTACTACAGAGGCAAAGCAAAGAGCCCCTGGAGCCTGTTAGAAACATCTGACCAGGGCAGAAAAACTGCACTACAGAGGTATGATACTTCCTGTGAGGACCTTAAATTGGTGACAAACGAGAGATTGTAAAGATCAACAACAATTAAATGTTAAAAAAACCCACAAAATAATAAAAAAAGCAAACCAACAAACCAAATGTCTCCTAAACTAATGACAATGTTTACAGAATAGATCTGAGCACAGACCTAATATTTAGCTCTATTTAAATATTGGCTCCCAAGAGAATTAAGACCCCAGCTGGTATTGTTGATCTCACAGCGCCGGGTGCTCCCAGGCAGACACAAGAACTGTGTGAGGTTCAGTGTCAACAAGCTATGGATTTGGAAAGTTTGAGTTTACTGCTTTCTGTTGAAACCTTGTGCTGTGAGGAAAGTGGAATTAGATGAAATTCTAGAGCAAAGGCACAGTTAAAAACTGTAATTCCTTTAGTCAGTTCAAGCAAAGCCAGAAAACATGCCAACTGAGCCTTTCCCATTGCACTCATGCCTCTTCTCCACACCAGTATGGCACTGGCCCATCCACTGCCATCAGCATCTTACTCTGGTGGGTTGTGGGACTGTTAATGAACCCTGAATGGCAGAGGAATATTAGAGAACACAAAACAACCTGATGCCATAACACACGTGGGGTCTGTAGGGAGAGCAGGAGAATCCCAGAATGCCAGGTTGGAAGGGACCTCAAGGATCATCTGGTCCAACCTTTAGGAAGGCAGCAGGAGAGTCATTCTGCTTCTCCTTGCATCCATCAGCACCAATGAGCACTCTGCAGTCACCTTAGCCAGCTCTGTAGCCTGCCAATGTATATACACACACAGACATTTACACACACACATGCTCCTACAAGGCTGCTGACAAACTAAAAGCTGGTTTGTTGGTGCCAAAATTGATTCCAGATTGCATGTGTAGGATTACATAAACAACTTCCATGTCCAGAGGTTGTGGAATGTGTAGGAGGGGAGGAGAGGAGCCAGGTCCCCCAGCCAGCTCAGCACAGCCACAGAAATACCCGGGGGGCTCTCTGAGTGGCACTGGACCCAGGGAACCAGCAGTTCAGTCCAGTGACAAACAGGATGAGTGGGGCTGAGCTCTCCCCCCCCTCCTTCTTCTGCAGAGGGAACAAAGCAAACCACTGGGAGGGAAGCCTCTGCAACACCCCAGACGCCTCCTGCCTGAAAGGATGTTTCTTCCCTCCAGCTTTTCCAGCTTGGCTCTTCTCCCTCTCATGTAGAGCAAGTGTCAGAATAATCCTGACATAGAAATCTCCTAACCGGGCTCTAAAGTCTCTCTGCACATGGGGAAAAAAAATAAATATCCGAGACATGCATCAATATGGGAGTTCCTTAGTGGACAAAAACCTGTGGGTAAGGAGTTTTGCCTGGAAGGAGCCTCTTCCCAGCGTGCTACCAGTGGGACATGCTGCATGGCACTGGAGCTGACCTCAGACGCCCCTGCTGGGAGCTCACGATCTCTCACAAAGATGCATTTTTTTATAGATATAACAGAAAAGTGCTTCTAAAGCCCCTTTTACAGGGAAACTTGCTTCAGTTCCTTTCTTTTTTCCCCCTATTGTTGCATATCTTTATCCCCTCTGGAATGGCTTCCCAGGGATGTATAGTGCTAGATGTTCTTTACCATCAGTTTCTTGGCATTAAATTGCACCCGGTTTAGTTTCTGACACATCCGGCTGAACAATAAAGTTTTTGGAAAAAATTGAGCCCTGATACACAGAAGCTGTACATATTTTTTCTTTAATGTTCCTAAAGGCATCTTTTGCAATCAGGAGACCATTTTATAGCACCAGACTACTGTTTTTTTTTTTTTTTTTTTTTTACTGTTCCACTTTCCCCCATTTTTGGATTAGATCAGTGAGACGAGCAGAAACTATGGAAAAATCTCTGGGTTAAATTTCCTATAATATACTTGCAAACCAGAACTTTTTTTTTTTTTTTTTTTTTTTGTCATCTGAGGACACCACAGCATTTAAAATAATTAGCTGCCTTCCAAACCTGGGTTTGTAAGAATTTTGTTCTGTTTCAGGAGTGACAGCTGATCAACACAAGCTTGCAAACACCTTGAAATCTCACACTAAGTATCTTTTCAAGTCAGATAATAATTTCAGTATATCTACATTTAGAATCTGCCTTAAATGCTATAATGCTTAGGCATAGGCAGAGAGATTTATCAGGGTGTTCCTAGCTCAGCACTAACAGTGCTGGAATAATACATTTTGTGTTGTGGAGTACAGTGGCCAGTATGACATTTTCAAGGCTACCCTCATCATTAACTTGATGAACCATGCAGAAGCTTAGATTTCCTACGACCACTTCTAATGCACCATTTACAAAATGTAAGTCAATGTGCTGCCAGTGAACTGTAATTAAATCACTAATTCCTTGTGGAGTTCTCATTAGGCGGTGCAGTAGGAGCAGCCACTGCCTGAGGTGCTCTTTCCTGCCTGCAGATTTATTTTGTTTTCCTGCACATCTGCTTCATATCATTCCTTCTAATGCTAACACCTTGAACGTGCATGATTCCCCTAGGCTTTCTGGCTGGCCACCTTGCTATTGGTTTTCTCCTCTATAAAACAAGAGTAAAAAATCCTCTGACCCAAATGATTTGGTAGCTCTTCCTAAAGCACTACTGTCCTCACTGGATCTTGGTGACATAACTCATTTACACAGTTAATCCTTAATGAAGGGAATTCAGTATTTCCTCATGAAGTTTATTGTTGCACACCATACCAGAAATAGAAATTGTGATTCATTTTTTCCCCTTTGGTATGAGCCAAATTATTCCCTAGTTTAAGACCATCCTCTATGTACATGGATATAAATGCAGGATGGCCTAAACTGATCTCCAGAAATCTGGGTTTAGTTCCCTACCCCAACTTTGTATGGCTTTGTATGATTCCATCTTAGCTAAGACACGTAGAGTTTGCCTTTCCCATATTTTTAGATCCCTGTGCCCTGGAAAGTGCTGGATAAACTGGAGCTTGTCACTGGTAGCTCACCAAGGAGCTGATGGAGAGGACTGCAGAGGGACCAACCCTTACAGCTGGGGGAAACCAAACAGGGGAACAAGGAGAATGTGGCTCAGCAGCTTCCCCTAATACTGGGATCTTTCGGCCCCAGGGAGATAGATGCTCAATATATTAAGTGAATTTCCATCAAAGATTCACAGCCTGTTTGACCATCAGCTACTCAGCAATGGATGAGAAGACAGTTTGGGTGACAGCAATTGCACAGCACGTTGAAAATCCTCTGCCTGGTGCTCGTTCCAGCTCCTATCAGAACTCCACCTGCTTTCCCTGACACCAAAGAACTGTCAGCTAACAAAGGGGGGAGTTTCTTCACCTTCCTATGGAGCTGTTTGTTATCACAACCAGGACAGCTTTGGAGGAGAGTGAAAGTGAATATGGCCTCATAGCAGGCTCACCGGGGAGACCAAACTCATGGGTGCAGTTCTCCCCCTGGGAAGTGCTCACACCTGAATTGATGAGAGTTTAATGGGAAGTACCTTGACCTTGCCTAAGTGCTTCTGCACCCATGTTTGTCAGGAAAAAAAAAAAAAAGGTAACTCTGTAGGTCCTTTCCCTTGCACAAGCATTTCTTGCTTGCTGGTTAATCAACCAAGCACAATCTGAACCACCTCACTAGTCATCCT